>JALIGW010000015.1:9568674-9723674 GCA_023053685.1 Diadophis punctatus similis
GGTGTAAACCGCTTAGAGAGTGCTTGCACTTTGAGGCGGTATATAAGAGAAGAGCCGAGGTGGCACAGTGGTTAAATGCAGCACTGCAGGCTACTGCTAGTTCAGCAGTTCAGCTGTTCAAATCTCACTAGGCTCAAGGTTGACTCAGCCTTCCATCCTTCCGAGGTGGGTAAAATGAGGACCCAGATTATTGGGGGCAATATGCTGAACTCTGTAAACCGCTTAGAGAGGGCTGTAAAGCACTATGAAGCAGTATATATGTCTAAGTGCTATTGCTATTGCTATAAGTCTCACTAATAAATAATAAATAAATAACTGGCAAAGGAGGCCACAGACAATTAGAAAGGACAAATGGAAGAAAAGCATACTGTTTAATTTTCTTGGAATCCATGACAAAATTTTCAGTAAAAATCCAAAAAATGTACTTAGGACTACATGTATATGAAATTTTCCAGCATCAGGAAGACTGGATTTTCAATGGCAGGAATGTGCTAGCAGTGTTCAGTGTGTAACTAATTAAGGTGTTGTAAATTTCAGGCAGCAGCATTATCAGGAAGCCCTGAACATGGAGAAACACTGCTCAGGAAGAGAAAGCTTGTTTGATACTCAAAAACTTGGACAATCTCTGATTATAAATCTATGCCTGGCCGGGAAGGATATGGGGACACCAAGGAGGACAGATCCTACTTTTGCCAGACATTTGGTTACTCTATCTCTCTATGAAAATCGGGGTCTTCTGAATGTCATCAATGCACTTAAGCCAGAGACAACAGTATCTCTTCAAATGATACTGAGTTGCAACTCCCAACATGCCTCACCATTAGTTATGCTAGGTAATGCTCCCAGTCATTGTGACCAGGGGAGGGTTCCTAATTTTTTTACTACCACTCTGTGGGCGTGGCTTATTTTGTGGGTGTGGCTTGGCAGCCATGTGACTGGGTGGGTGTGGCTTCTCAGACTGCTGAAGGGAGGGGAACTGAGATAGGTCCTGCCGCCCATTCCCCCTCCCCTCAGCAGCTCGAGAAGCCTCAAACATGCGAAAATGCCTAGGATCATCACCGCGCGTTCGTGGCTTCTCAGACTGCTGAAGGGAAGGGAATGGAGATAGCTCCTGCCGCCCATCCTTTCAGTGTCTCACGCGCTCCCTCAGCCATCCTCCCCTGCTTGGACTCACTGTGGTGTAGGAAGGCAGCGCATGCGCAGTGCCGAAAACTCGGCTTCTGGGCATGCGCAGAAGAAAATTTTTTTTAAAATTAATTTTTTTTAAAAAATGGCGGCGCCCAGGCACCAGCAACCGACCGCACCAGTACTGTGACGTCACCAGCGGGCCGCTACCGGTGCTATAGAGTGGACCGCACTGGTAGGAACCCACCACTGATTGTGACATACAGTATGTGAGGACTTACCATCCTGGATTAGGTCAATTTTCAGCAGAAGATTTTTGTTAAATGGGAGGCAACTGCCATTCTTAAGCAGTAAACTTTCCTGCAGGAGTTCTGAATTCTGCTCAATGTTGAACCAGAAATTCTGTGTAGCATTTGAAGGAATCCATCATTTCCCAACAGGATGATTAAACAGAATAAAGAACAGATTCCCAAGTAAGCAGCTTGCTACTATCACGAGCATCTTCCTTTTCTTATAAAGAGGAGAAGGGATTTGAGGGATTATTAAGAATCAGAATAACACTGATTTCCAAGCTCATTTGTTAGACAAGAAGGACAGGTTCTGGTAGACTGTGGACCTCCTATGTTTTCAGGGTCACAAACATAAATATTTTCATTTTCAGTGCATCCTGAAATCCTAAAACGATACAGTCATTTCAAAACCTAACTTGTGAAATTCCAATTTTGTGGGAACAGAAAAGAGATGATCTGGATGTGCCCCATGTCAATGGGTAAACTGGAGACAACAGAGGGTATTTTGTCTAGGCTTATTAATCCTTTTGATAAGCCAAATGGGCTGCTGAACACCCAGATACAGGCAGGCACGTAGATGACCCTACGCAAAAGGTGCCAGGTTTTGACCTTCTTCCCCAGCATTGGTCAACTCTGAACAGGATCTGTACCCAACATAGTGTCTGCCAGGACTCATTGTTTAAGTGGGATCTTGTCTGGACTCTTGTCATCTGCACCTCCATAACTGTCTGCCTTCCTGCCTTCCATTGAGGATCTGTATACTACACGAGTCAAAAAGTGGGCTGTGAAAATATCTACAGACCCCTCACATCCTGGACATAAATTGTTTCAACTTCTATCCTCAAAACGACGCTACAGGGCACTGCACAACAGAACAACTAGACACAAGGACAGTTTTTTCCCAAATGCCATCACTGCTTAACAACTAATTCCCACAACACTGTCAAATAATTTACTAAGACTATATTACTATTATTCTTCTCTTCCTTACTAGTATCTATCTCTTCCTACTCATTACTATAACCATGTTGCTTATATCTTTCAATTATATTGTTTTTATTTGTTTCGTAGTACGATTTGATGGCTTATTAGTAACCTTGACAACCTGATGACTCATCATTCATGATCCTTGTTGTATCTTTTTATTCTTGATGAATGTATTTTATTCTCCTTATGTATACTGAGAGCATATACACCTAAGACAAATTCCTTGTGTGTCCAATCACACTTGGCCAATAAAGAATTCTATTCTATTCTATTCTATTCTATTCTATTCTATTCTATTCTATTCTATTCTATTCTATTCTATTCTATTCTATTTTCTATTCTATTCTATTCTCTCTACCCATCAGTGTGACTGTAGTGCTCCTTGACAAAATATCCACCACATTGTGTCCAAATGTCCATCAAGAGCTTACACTGACCCAATGTCTGATTTTTTTCAACATAGACCACCCTGTCTTTGAATGGCTGGGTGGACTGGACATTAACATTTGAACTACTATAAGTCCATGTATTTGCCATACGCTAAATAAACAAATCCTTTTGAACTGGATGAATAAGAATTTTCTGCTGTTTTATAATGAGGGTATATGACCAGTTACCCACATGATACATAACATTGCTGTCATCTTATCTATTCTTTCTAAAGGTGAATTTCTTTTTCTGAAACAGATGCTTTTGAGGTTCCAACTTCACTTTACACTCATTTCCCACCTTCTAACAAAAACTGGATACCTTGATCCACACAGGATTTATACATTTATCTTCTTTTATGATCGAGTGCTTACAGTAGAGCTGTGCAAGCTAGCTTCAACGTAAGGGGTCCAAACATCAATGCATGTATTAATGCTATGCCAAAACATTGCATTCTTCCACTGTAACAGAATTTTCAGCTTTGAGAGCTAATGCTCCAAATGCTTCAGAATTTATTTCTAATTATCTCAGGGTGGTTTTTACTTTGGTATGGAAGATACAACTGTTGTTTGTCGATGGTACTGTCGTTTTCTGTTATGTTTATTTTATTTGTTTTTAAGTCTCCATGGCTTCCAAAACCTCCTAAAGTGGCTGAAGGGGAATATGAATATGACTTTCCTTAGGTTTTAATAGAAGTAGGAACTAGGAAATCCAAGGAAATGCAGGTTATTCAAGACTTTATTGCACACTAAAAGGCACGTTCCTGCACACCTGTTGACCATCCTTTAATTTTTATGGATTCTGTTGTGATTTACTTGATAATTGTGTGTTGCCCAGGGTCATTTGGAATCGGGTATCATGCAAGTTTATTAAATTATTAATTATTGTCCCATGATTAATAGGTGTAAGAATCTGCATTCCACCTACACGTTTTTATTAAAATTCTTGTCTTTGTTGAGACAGAATTTTAATACAAGTTATCCCTTTCAAACGGAATGAAAATATGCAGAAAGAAGGCAGATTTTGTTTCCCACATGGCATAATACACATACTATAGTATGTGGTGTGTGTAGAGGTGCTTATAATTTTAATCACCTCAATATAGGTCAAACATCAGCTCTTAATGTTTAAAGGATAGGAAAAAAATGTACATCAAGATATTGCTACTATTTTGAAGATAAAAGCTTTATTCTTTAATGGTATTTAACAAATTCCATCCACTGTATAAAAAAATCTTTACCCCTTGAATAGGATTTTTTGGCACATATGTGTTCTCTAATGCACTCAAATGTTAGATCAAATTTGAAACCCCCTAAGGCATAATGTATCTGATGAAAGGGGGAAGAAAGGCAACTTGGTTTTGTCATATTCTTATCAAATATCAAACTATATTAAAGGAATTGTTTTCCCATCATCACTGGAATGTGTCAGCAGAGTGATTGACAGCTTGATATCTCTTCTTTGATAAGGCTTCTCCCTTGCCGTTTTGTAGATGTAGTTTCATAAAGGAGTTGCAGTTTCTCACCAGGTGAGTGAAAAATCAGAAAAACTGCATTGAGAAGCAGTGCTTACTACCTTACAAATTCACGAAGAACAACATAAATTTTTCTTATTTAAATTTGGGGACTCAGGCAAAAGATGAGAGCTCTATTAGGGAGGAAAGAAGGTGATCATAAAGTCTGTGTTTATTTTGCCATTAGAATGCTAAATGTTCCTACTGGATTCTTTTCACATGATATCACTTGGAAGTCAAACATATAGTTCTGTTATACTTCTGCACTAAAAATAAGTGCATCAGAGGTGGGTTGCTCCCGGTTCAGACCGGTTCTATAGAACCGGTAGCGGGAATTTCCCCCTGCTTGCCGAACCAGGAGCGATTGCCGGTTGGCCATGTCCCCGAACTGGCTCTAATGATGGTGCCATAGGCTTGTTTTTTGGTTCTGTGCATGCGCAGAAGCTTGGTTTTTGGCACTGCGCATGCACACACATGTGCCTACGCGGTACGGGAGGAAGCAAACTGGCGGCGAGGTAAGTTAGAACCCACTCCAGAAGTGCATGCTTTAAATTGGTCATTAGATGTCTAATGACCTGACTTGAAGACACTTAGCATAGATATACTTTTCATTCAGTAAGTAGCTAACATGTCACAAGTTTTTATTTAGAGGTCCTGCAGGCAACAATCATGTTCCTTCCTGCCTTCTCTTGATGTGGGAAAGAGCTACACAAAGAAAGAGAACATTGTTCAGATGAACATGGATGCAACTCTGTTTTGCAGAGTTATGGATTCATGCTGTGACAGAGAGTCCAACAATATTGCAGGCTAATTCTACTGACAGCCAATTGCCAAAAGTTGGGCAGTTCAAATCTCACTAGGCTCAAGGTTGACTCAGACTTCTATCCTCCCTAGGTTGGTAAAATGAGGACCCAGATTGTTGGGGACAATATGCTGATTATGTAAACCACTTAGAGAGGGCTGTAAAGCACTGTGAAGTGGTATATAAGTCTAAGTGCTATTGCTATTGCTATATGTTAGGATTAGTCTTTTTGTCACCTCACGGAGTTCCTTAAATCTTCATTTCAATAGTATAAACAATTAACTTCTTTTTCTATGGAGTCTGAAAACTGAAGAATTTTATCAATAAGAGTTACAATTAGACAACTATTAACTTTTTTTAACAATTTATCCTGAAGGAAATCTTGGATTCCCACCAAAGAAATCCTCAACAGGGACTACAGTCAATGAAAAGTTCATAATGAGACATACATACAATATATTTTCCAGAATGTTTGCTACATTTGTATCTTTATGTCTATCAATAGAAGAAAATATATGTAACGCAGGATTGAACTGTGGAAACTTTGGTGCCCTCTGAGCTTGATGGTTTGCTTCCAGGTTTTTCATTACCCAACTAGGTAACATCATCAATTAAATGAACATGAATATCAGCATTGATGATATTACCTAGTTGGGTAACTAAACGTCTGCAAGCAAGCAACCAAGCTCAGAGAGCACTAAATTCTCCAAAATTTCATCTCTCTCTCTTAATATATATTGAAAAAGAGTGAATATTTTAGAATGTCAAAAAATGCAATGTATGTGGAATGGGAAAAATTATTGTTTAGACCAGGGGTCCCCAAACTTGGCAACTTTAAGCATAGCTGGCTGGAGAATTCTGGGAGTTGAAGTTCACAAGTCTTAAAGTTGCCAAGTTTGAAGACCTCTGGTTTAGTCTTTGTGGGGAACCAATGATTGGAATTTTTTTTAAGGAACGTGAAGCTGAGAAGCTGAGATTCTCATTGGAGGAGAATTCTTTTTCATAAATCTGGTTTCCTCAACTTTGTTTAGACAACTTTCTTTTCCAATTCATGTCAATTCAATCTGAGAATAAGACCTATAGAAGCCAAATAGCCTTCTGTGAATCTCTTATTAATCTCCCAATCACAGAGTATGCTTTGAATAGAACATGATTATTTGTTTATGGTGTCTTATTTAATATATCAGGATGAATAGTGACTTCATATGCTGTTGATCCTTTTTGTTCAATCCCTTTTTCAGACAGATCACTCACTTCTCGTTTTAATGAAGTAGTTATCTTTTAGTTTTCTTGCTCCGTTAGGCATCTAATCTGAAGCACAAAATTGCTAGAGATATATTGTCTCATTTACCTTTAGCCCCCCTCTCATTACCTCTAAATAACTTTTCACTTTAATTCAGATTATTTTCCTCAAAATAGCCACTCAGCAAGAACAAAGGGGTGGGGGCTGGAGAAGTCTTATTAAGAATGTTAGGGAGTATAATAGCACTGAGATTGCATTGTTATGCCATACAAGAGCCTCTCCATGTCTGTATCTTTCTGCTAAATTGATTTTTGTTGCTATTGACAAGCTATGTCTAATAAGGTATCTCTTCTGTGTACGGGCAAAGCTCCCATAGCTGCCATTTTATGAGAATAGCAGAAAGATGTTCAAAAGAAGTGGAACTGTACCCATCAATTCAACAAGATTGCCTGATTTAAAGTCTTTGAGAAGGAAGAGTTCCTATCCATGGGAGGCCAATCTATAATTTTTTTAAAAAAAAAACTTCTTATCCCTATGAGTTGTAAGGGTTTTTCTTAATCTCAGGAGACCTGTGAGTTTGAGAGTTCTGACTAGCTGTTCCTAGCACTGCACTCTTTGGGGCAGAAAGCTCTGGTGTTTTCCCTGGAATCTGTTGGAGTTTAGGAGTCACCGTCCCAATTGCTCCTACCACTGGTACTACTTTGGCCTTTCCATATTCTTTGTGGTTCCTCCTTCAGGCCCCTGTCCAGTTTCTCCTTCTTCCTTCACCCTGCTATAATATCTCTCTCTCTCTGCTGAAGTGAGAGCTGAAGTGGTGCAGTGGTTAAATGCTGCGACTGCAGGCTGACTGCTAGTTCAGCAGTTCAGCTGTTCAAATCTCACTAGGCTCAAGGTTGACTCAGCCTTCCATCCTTCTGAGGTCGGTAAAATGAGGACCCAGATTGTTGGGGGCAATATGCTGAACTCTGTAAACCGCTTAGAGAGGGCTGTAAAGCACTATGAAGTGGTATATAAGTAAAGTGCTATTGCTATTTCTCTCTCTCTCTCTCTCTCTCTCTCTCTCTCTCTCTCTCTCTCTCTCTCTCTCTCTCTCTCTCTCTCTCTCTCTCCTATCATCTATCTATCATCTCTCTCCATGTGTGTGTGTGTGTGTGTGTGTGTGTGTGTGTGTGTGTGTGTGTAACATTTTTTGCTGATAAATGAAAATGAAGGGAGACTATTATAGATCTTTCGAGCTATTTAGCTCTCATCAGAAAGCTCTCTCTATTTAGCTCTCGACAGAAAAAACATACACACACACATACACATACACACACACACATAAGATACCTTAGAGCTACGTCGCCTTCGATCTAATCTAAATTTAGTGCATAAAATCATCTGCCACAATGTCCTACCTGTCAACATTCAGCTTCAACCGTCCCTGTCTTACTGTCCTATTGTCCAAATTTACCTATACATACTTTGCTTTTGTTTATGTTTATACCATACCTGCTATCTTGTACATGTTTTGACAAATAAAATAAATAAAATAAATAAATATACTGTACAGTCTTTGTCTAATAGCTATATATCATGCCTTATCTTTCTTTCAATTATATGAAAGAAAAAAGATGCATTCTAATTTTTCTTTAAAGAAGAAGTGAATGCACACAAATCTCTAATGAGAAAGAAGCTGATATTCTGGCACTTAGTTTATAAGTAACCAAGATATATGTATAAATATCCTCTTTTCCACTGAAGTCTGTGTTTCCGGTAGTATGCACTTGTCTTTTACCATCCATGCTTCCACAAAATCCCAAGGGAAAGGTATCAGGAAAACTCTCCTATCAATCAGCTTTTTTTCATAATTAAAGTGGAAGCAGCCAGGGAGGTTTCAGAGTGATGGAAAAGTATGTAAAAGACAACAACACCAGCAGATAGCGCACCTTCTAGCATTTTCAACAATGAAGGGAATTCAGAAGGGAAATAAAACTTTTAAACAACTGCAAAAGCAGATTTAGACATACAGTGACCTGAATGCTCTAATCCCTGGAGAATTTTATTGAGGCTTAACAGTAGATAAACAGAGTCTACCTTGCCAAGTTGCAAGATGTTCAAAAACACTGAAGGTGAAATTAGCATGCCCCTTACTTATATTCAAGTAACTTTTTCAAGTTGAGAATGATGAGTGTTTCCAGTATAGTTAGAGAGTATGGAGGATAATTCTCAATGAAGAGTAACAACTGAGCAAGGAATGGCAGAATGCATTGTCATCCATTAGAAGGAAAGCAAAAGCAGGAAAAATTGTAAGCTTACACTCAGCAATACATTTGAAAATGAACTTTTTAGTATGCTATCTCCATAGATACCTTCCAACCTCATTCTATCGCTCCTCTGCTTGGATTTATATCTCTTTCACTAGTAGGTTATGTTGGAAGAAATGTCCATCTGGGTTCAGTTCCAAGTGGAGGGAAAAGACACTGGAACATGGAGGCTGTTTGGAAAGATGGTTTTAATGGTGGACAGGATCACATGCCTTGAAGATGTTGGTTGAAGGAAAAAAAGGGCCGAGATGCTGAGAGTGCCCTGGTTTTATGCCCTCTCTGGCCCCACCCTACAGCTTCCTGTTCCTGTGTAAGAAATGCACTCTGATTGGTGGTCAGATTCCCAGGGGGCGGGGGTCTTAGCTAACTTTATAGGCTGTCTGTCTCCCAGGCTTGGTTGAGCCTTGCTGGCTGATGTAATCTTCCCAGGTGCCATGTGGTGAGATGGGTAGAGGGGCTAATACTATCATATCCTGAGGGGCATGTCTTAATCTGGGTATGTCTAGTTTAATGAAAAGAAGGACCAGGGGAGACATGATAGCAGTGTTCCAATATCTCAGGGGTTGCCACAAAGAAGGAGTCAAGCTGTTCTCCAAAGCACCTGAGGGCTTGGGTGGAAACTAAACAAGGAGAAAAGTAACTTAGAACTAAGGAGAAATTTCCTGACAGTGAGAACAATTAATCAGTGGAACAACTTGCCTCCAGAAGTTGTGAATGCTCCAACACTGAAAGTTTTTAAGAAGATGTTGGATAACCATTTGTCTGAAGTGGTGTAGGGTTTCCTGCCTAAGCAGGGGGTTGGACTAGAAGACCTCCAAGGTCCCTTCCAACTCTGTTGTTGTTGTTGGTTGTTGTTGTTGTTGGTTGTTGTTGTTGGTTGTTGTTGTTAGTTGTGGTTATTGTTTGTTGTTGGTTGTTGTGGTTGTTGTTGGTTGTTGTTGTTGGTTGTTGTTGTTGGTGGTGGTGGTGGTTGGTGGTTGGTGGTTGGTGGTTGGTGGTTGGTGGTTGTTGTTGTTTGTTGTTGGTTGGTTGTTGGTTGGTGGTTGGTTGTTGGTTGTTGTTGTTGGTGGTTGTTGGTGGTTGTTGGTTGTTGGTTGTTGGTTGTTGTTGGGTGGGTGGGTGGTGATGATGATGGTGGTGGTGGTGGTGGTGGTGGTGGTGGTGGTGGTGGTGGTGGTGGTGGTGGTGGTGGTGGTGGTGGTGGTGGTTGTTGTTGTTGTTGTTGTTGTTGTTGTTGTTGTTGTTGTTATTATTATTATTATTATTATTATTATTATTATTATTATTATTATTATTATTATTATTATTATTATCCCTGGAGCTGAAGGGGTAGATCTTTGTTATGTAGAATAGACTGGCTCAGGCCTTAATGGCTCATTGACAGGGTGGATGAGTTTCTGCCTCCCTTTTAGGGGAAATATTCTGCCCTTTTAATATTTCCTAAAATATTTCATTTTTCTAGGAGATGGGTGGGTGCTAACTTCCTGCAGTTATCAAACACTAGTTGACAGATCTTTTATGGTCAAGTTCAATCTGAAAACAACAGAACATGTCAGTCACATGTTGTAGGAGAGAGACTAGCAGAGCCAGAAGGAGGAGTCAAATGAGGAATCAGTTTAGAGTTTCTATGCAGTCACAGGAGGACAAAGTCCAACCCTCCCCACTTAAACCTTATCTAATTTTACCCAGATGCAAAGTGTTAGTTAAGAAGATTCCAATGCATAGGATTAAGCAATAAATAAGGAAATTTGAAAATCTGAACCTGGTTCTTTGGACCTGACACATCTACTTGAGGTTGGAAAATATTTTTTTTGGGGGGGGGAGAAGAGTGTTAGGACATTTGGAAAGGATAATATCTATTGGATAACTAAAGATTTATTACTCTGGTATCTCTTATTATAAAAGTTATCTCTTTTTTATTGTGTTTTGATTTTTCCTGACTCATAAATGCATGCAAGCCTCAAACAAATGTTACTACACAGGTCTTTATTATTCCTCCTATTAAATTTATAAAACTTGTATTTTTCAGCTATGCAGAAGCAGGGCTTCAATTAATGGTAAAACTTGTAATTTAGGGAAGAAAAAAAAAGAAAAATGAAATTTCTTTCAAACATTAAAATGAATAATGAGTTTAGACTTAATCCAAAAGCAATTTAATGTTAAACATTTATATGAAATTAAATGAGCCATTGAATTTGCTATATAAACAAGAATTAATCTTATCAAGCACTGAAGACTGGAACGCTATACAGTGACCCATTAATTTCAAAGTTTAATACAAGGTCTGTTTAATGCCTGCAGTCCATTAAAAAGTCTGATTCCACAATATAACAGCTTTTTCATAAACATTTAAACCCTTATTCATTTGTTTTAATTGCCCCAATGTCTTGATAATCTCCTCTGACATGATTAGAGCTACAAATCTAAACCCATGGAAAGTGAATTTGGTGTATGTATGACCTTTTTGTGTGTTAAATTTTGTTTCACATCACAACTTTTAAAACATTTTGAAATAAAAATTATCCTGAAAAGTTGAGGCAAAGCTTTCAGGAACTGGGCATAATAATCTGCCAAGCTAAAACTGGATAAAGATTTCAGATAACTACTTTGTGCTGTTTCCTACAGTACACCCAACAGCTTATTTTTAATTGATGGAAACGTGAGTATTGCTGTGGAAAGCCATTGGAATTCTATTTATTTATCAATCAAATTTATATAGCTGCTCATCTCACCAAAAGTGACTCTGGGTGCTGCACAGCAATAGATGTGAAATACCCCAGGGGCTCTGTTTGAAGATAATGAAATCTCAGAAAAATTCTGTGGATATTTTCCACATATAAAATATGTATAATCAAAGTACCACTTCCTGATTATACATATTTTATATGTGGAAAATATCCACAGAATTTTTTTAATGTATAATCAAAGTACCACTTCCACGACTTAAAATTAAGAGGCAGGAGAAACAATAACTATCTTGGGAAGTTAAGCTAATAGCGATTAAATTTGGAGTGAAAATTTGAAATTAATTGGTGGAGATCCCAGAGGACAAAATTAGATATTTTTTTTGAGGTAGCATTATATTAGCAACATATATAGTACTTAGAATAAAGTGTTATATACAAAGAAATGATATAATAATAAAAAATTTTTAGAAGAGATCGTTAGTTTACAATTTGAGAATATATCATCAGTCTGTTAAATATGAGATGAGTTAATATAAAGAGCACTCAGGGAAAGGGAAAGAGGGTGAAAGAGGAAGTAGAAGGAGGAGGAAAAGAAGTAGAGAGAGGTAGAGGAGGAGTGAAGGAGTAAGAAGGTAGGAGGAGGAGATGGAGATGGAGATAGAGGGAGAGGAGTGTAATGGAAAGAAGCAGAACAGACATGATTGTTGACATAAGTGTA
The DNA here is from genome assembly GCA_023053685.1 of Diadophis punctatus similis. NCBI lineage: Eukaryota > Metazoa > Chordata > Lepidosauria > Squamata > Dipsadidae > Diadophis > Diadophis punctatus. The sequence continues at coordinate 9,580,775 of JALIGW010000015.1, forward strand.
GAATAAGATACTGACTTTTGAATGATTGACTAAAATGTATAACTATGTATGTTATTGTAATATTTTAAGGTATATGTGTACTGAGTTACGTATGAAGTTGTGGAGAAAAATAAAAAACTTTTTGGAAAAAAAAGTACCATTTCCAACAGTTCCTTCTTTCATGTACCTCAAATGTACCTCAAATATGTGGTACATGTACCTCAAATATGTGGCAAGCTCAGTAGTAACAATTTATACATTCATTATCATGGGACCTATGACTTATATACAACTAGAGGAGCCACCACATCAGCGCAAGAATTATTATGGCTGGTCCTACAGTCAGCCAGATGTTTAGACTAAAACTGTCATCTTTATCCACCTACCAAGTCCTTCCCAAGGACCTGGGATAGGCAGAAGTTGATGTTTTGCCATGTTAGAGATATTGTTGCAGGATGTCAGCTGTTCCAAGTAAAGCAACCTTTTGCAATTGACTGATTGTGAATATGTCGATGCCGATGGTCTTCAGGTGGTGCTCCAGTTCTTTTGGGATTGCACCCGAGGCGCCTATGACTATTGACACTATCTTTGCTTTCTTTTGCCATAATCGTTTTATTTCTATTTTTATTATATGTGCAACAGTGTGAAATCACAACCACCAGTTCTTTAGCTGGTGTTGACTTTCATTCACATCGAGTTCTTCCCAAGAACCTAGGATATTGTAATGTATAATAATACATGTATAATAATACAATATAATAAAGCATAATATATGTGCAGATCCAAGCAGTGTGACCTTTTGTAATTGACAGATGGCAATTTTGACAATGTGCAGATTTTCTAAGTGCCATCAAAGATTTGTAGGTATTGCACCCAGTGCGTTGATAATCACTGGGACCACCATGGATGGTTTATGCCATAATCTCTCAACTTCAGTTTTCTGATCTTGCTTCTTTGTGATCTCTAATTCTTTGTCTTCTATTCTACCCTCCCCTGGTATTCCCACATCAATTATCCACATTTACTTGTCAACCAAGTTAATCTGGTGTATTATGAGCTAAGGCTTTAATACAAAGTGACCAGATTTTTTTATTTTTAAGCGGGACGGGGGGGCGCCTGGGTGCCGCCATTTGTTTTGCCCTCTGCGCATGCGCAGAACGCTGCGCATGCGCAGAGGGCAAAACAGCAAATGTCGGCGTCCAGGTGAGGTGGGGGGGAGAGGGGGGGAGGCGGGAGGGCGCTTGGATGCCTGCAGCTCGCGACAGGTAAGCTGCCGGCTGCCTCCTTTCCCAGTCTCCCGCCTCCCGTTCATTGCTTGCCAGCCCGGCCGAAGGGAAGGCGGGAGGCGAGGAAAGGCCTCCCGAAAGGGAGGCGGGCTCCCGAAGGGCTGCCGGCTCCCTTCGGGAGCCCGCCTCCCTTTCGGAAGGCCTTTCCTCGCCTCCCGCCTTCCCTTCGGCCGGGCTGGCAAGCAACGAACGGGAGGCGGGAGACAGGGAAAGGAGGCAGCTGGCAGCTTACCTGCTCCAAGCATCCAAGCGCCGCGGTCTCCCGGTCGCCCGCCCGGCCCCAGGGCAACGGCGGCAGCGAGGCGACGGGGGGAAGAAAGGGGAGGGGGATGAGGAAGAGCTGTTTGCGCCCCTCGTAAACTCAAAGCGGCGACGGCTCCTCGTCCCTCACCCCTCCCAACAGCAGCGGCGCCTCCGAGGGCGGGGCTAGGGATGGGGCGGGGGAAGGAGAGGAGGAGCAGCCTCCCTTCCCCCTCCCCCCAGCTTCCAGCCGCCGCCGGAGGAGTCAACAACGCGGGACGCCCACCCGCCGCCAACGCCGCCCACGGCCGGCCCGAGCTGAGAGGCCTGCTGCCTTTCAGGCCGATTTTTTGAAAGAATGCCCTAGTCGTGCATTCTTTCAAAAAATCGGGACTTTTTAGAGGACGGGCGGGACGCGGGACAAATGATGAAAAAGCGGGTCTGTCCCGCCAAAATCGGGACGTCTGGTCACCTTACTTTAATAATCAGTTTGTATTCAGAAATTCCACAATGTTGGTCATTTTTTACTACTTTTTCAACTCTATGTTCTCACCAATTTTTCATTACAGACATGATTATTTTTACAGATGTTCCAGTGAATCATTTTGATGACTGTGTTATGTTGCTGTTTATAATCAGTTTGTGCAATCTTGTTGCATGAGGTGAGCATACAATCTACTCTTTGCACAATCTGCACTCTGAATCATTTGATTTTTTTTAGTTCTGGCCTTGATTGCATTCGTTTGAATAACATGCTCTTGGGCTGCCAAAATCAAGCCTTCCAGTTCATTTTTTAATGTTCCAGTTGTAAGCTGTTGCCAGGTTTTATTTTTATCCACTTTCCCCTCAGTTTTTTGTAGAAATTGACCATTTAATGTTTTTTTCCTTGCTTGCTTTCTGTTCTTGTCTTGATTATTTTATTTCAATATTCATGTATTGTTTCCTGCACATTCAGTCAGTTCCAATGTTTAACTTGCTTCACCGCTTGATTTTGGCTGTCTTTTATGTAATCAACCAATGCACACTTTTCTTCTTTGACAGACTTAAAATAAATTTCTTGCCTCCATTTCTGCAGGGGAAAAATATAAGCTATCAATATCACTTTGGGGATGTAATGCATTGTGGATAGTCACTAGCTTTCTTGGTTTTTGATCCAAATTGCCCATTTCAGCCTGTATCCAAACAGTAATTCCAGTAGTGTATCATATCACAAGTGTGGCCCAGATATTGATGGCTTTGATACTGTTTCCACTAATTTTGTCTTTAGCATTTTTCTTACTCTTTGGGTGTATGCTTTACTATTAACTTCTCTATGCTTGATGTTATCCAATTGCAGATGTCAGACACTTATAAGCTTCATCCTGATGCCTCCTGGTACTTTAGCCATTTGGCATATTAATTCCATGGCTTCTGATTTTACCATGATTCGTTGCTATTATAGCACATTTCTGTAGGCCATATTCTATTGATATCTGCGCTAAAATTATTCCAGCTGTTGTTATTTACATTGGCTGCCCAACTCTGGACTCTTGGCAGTGCACAAAACTAATGTGGGTGATGTGTTACTGTCCAATCCTGTTGCAGTCCATAGCAACACCACCACCAATCACCATCTAGCAGATGGAAATTGGAATTCAGATAAATCTTGGGGGATAGGATTAGTCCACTATGTTTTCATTTCTATTGTTTGAAAGGTCAGATTGCAATTAATGGGGAACTTTTACTCTTGAGACAATGGAGGAGTGCAACTCAATACAACAAACCATTCCAGTGATCTAACTGAAATATTGGTATAAGGTGGGTTTCTATGACCCAGAAACTTTGTTTTCTTCTTCCTATGATATTCCAGAAATTGAGAAATGATGCAAATAGAAGAAAAACTAAATAAACTATAGCAATACACTTGAAAGTGCCCTTTTAGCTAAATGATCTGGGGGTGGAAACAAGTGTTACAGAATATTACCTATACTCTAGTTGTTGTTTGGAAGGTCATGGAACCTAAATGCCAATTCCTAATTAGTAATGTAGTTCTCTTCTATAAAAACCAATCAAGAGGGAAAGGTTGATATTTAAATATATTTATCTTTTAAACAGGTGTTCTGATCTGATGTACAAATCTTAATTCTAATGGATTTTCATAAAGGGTTAGCTCAAAACTTGCATTTAAAAATAAAAGTAAAAGAGGGAAAATAGAGCAGTAATATAGTATTTTCAAATAAAAATGCAAAGACTCAGCATGTCAGCATTTCGTTTAACTTTAGACTTTGGTTGACATATTAGATGCAATCCAAGAAAAATTATTGTACTCGATATATGCCTGCAAATATACAGTTTCATGGGGTAAAATGTTCAGAAAATAAATCATTCTAAAAATTAAGTCTGTACGAGTGTCTAATACTCCACGTGAATTCAGATGGAATTGTACGATAATATCAATTAAATAGACAGACCCATTTGATTCACTGAACTACATTGAGTTCTTTGAATTTATTCAGACTGAATCGGAAGCTTTCTCAACATGCACACATGTAATGTAATAACTCAGAAAGAATCAGATACAATTTGAAAATTTGGACTGAATTGATTCAGACCTCATAGAATTGAACTGGATTAGCTGAATAAGTTAAAAAGTTAAAAAGATGTATTGAGTTGTACATCTCTGATACAATACTTCCTCCTTGGTATTACAATTTTCACTTAAAACTACTTGGAATTACACAAGCTAATTGAGTGCTATTGCAAATAAATATGTAATAAATGCAGAGGTATAGAGAGATTCAATTTGGAGCTGCTTCAATTGGATCTGCTAATAAATTCATCTATGTGTACAGTCAGATCCGTTTGAAGGATTAGATCAAATAGATTCAAATCATGAATGAAGATGAATATACGTGTCTCAGGATAATGGTGCAGGATCCAATCTGGGTTGGTCATCGGGACCAGAGGTTTAGTCTTCCGAGCTTTGGGACTTGTGCTGGAGCCCAAAGAGCCGAGGTGGCACAGTGGTTAGAGTGCAGTACTGCAGGCTACTTCAGCTGACTGCTAGCTGCAGTTTGGCAGTTCGAATCTCACCAGGCTCAAGGTTGACTCAGCCTTCCAGCCTTCTGAGGTCGGTAAAATGAGGACCCAGATTGTTGGGGGCAATATGCTGAACTCTGTAAACTGCTTAGAGAGGGCTGTAAAGCACTATGAAGCGGTATATAAGTCTAAGTGCTATTGCTATTGCTATCTTCTAAATACCACATACAAAACAGCACACACTTTGCTAGAGAGAACTTCCCTGAAGATGGGTTCCAGCATGAATCCGAAAGCTTAGAAGAGAAAACTTCGGTCCCGGTGATCAACCCAGATTGGATCCTGCAGATTCAAATCGATTCAACTATCGAATCACTTGGGCAAGGTACTTTTTCTCTAAATTCAACTGAATTATCTCTGACAAGTCAAATGCTTCAAATAAAATCTACATGGTAAATTGGTTGAGAATGGATTGGTTGCAATTCACTGGTTCACTGCCATTTCCACTAATATGGGGCATTTATTTAGAAGGGTAATCTGCATACACCAAATGGATTGTATCCATAGTAACATTTACTGTCATCCCAAAAGTTATCTTCACCTTCTTGTAGCAACTGCCATGAGGTGAATGAGAAGGCAGAAAATGCATGATTGGTCACTGATTGTTGCGGCTAAAGTGGTTTAATAAACTTTGCAAAAGCAATTTATTAATTATAAGTGTCATGGTTCCAAATAATAGCCCCACTGAGTCCCTTGAGTTCTTGTACACTCTTGCATGCCTGCCAGCTATTTTTATTCTTCCAGCAATTGCAACTTAGGTAACTACATATGCATTATAAGAAAGAGAAAATGCATCACAGAAATGAAGGAAATATGAGGACACCATTTAATGTAAAATTAGCATTCTGATTTTTGATATAAATGAACATTACATTTAAAAAATTTCTCATATTATGAGCACTAATATGCATGTCTAATCTGGTCCATCTGATAATTATAGATGAGAGATTTAAAACCCTTTTTAATCTCCTTTCCTTTTCATCTTAAAATTCTTGGATCGGTTATATATAACACCTTCAAACTAGTGCAAATTTATAAAATAAGTCAAAAAGGCATGTTACAATATTTGTAGCCAGTAAACTTTTTTTTTCCACAAAACACAACAAAATAGCAGGTTTTGTATAGCGAAGATGGATTATATTATTCGTGTTCTACTTTGTTGCCTTTTTCTTCGTTGTTTTTTTTTCCCTAAGGATTGTTGTAAAACAAAAGAGATATATGTAGAGATATAAATATATAGAGAGAGAAAGATATTTAGAAAGATAAATGATACGCTAAACTGCTTAATGTAAAATAGCTATACCGTTTTATGTGAGATGTTAAGTTTTGTTTATTCTGTGGGTTTTGTTAGTTTTGTACTGTGTGTACTTTTTAAAAAAAAATGCATCTATTTTCATATATATATATTTGTATATATGTAGTTATGTTCATATATGTTTTGTTTTTCATGTTCTATGTATTTTTAAATTTACTTAATAAAAATTATTTTTTAAAAATATATCATTTTAATCCCATGAATAAATGCATACTTGTATGCATATGCATACATACTAGTCAGACCTTACAGCCTTGCTGTGCCTATGTTCTACAATATTGATAAAATAACCCTAAGACCTTGAAATATGGAAATACAATAGGTTACAAATTAAATAAAAGACCCCTTAACTCCAGTGGGCGGGGATTATAAACGGCATCCACTTCTCATCCACCTTGATTGACATTTTTTCTACCCAGTTATTTTGCAAATCCACTGTGATCTTCATAATAATCTGCAGCTATTATTATGAAATAATAGCTGCAGGTTCCAAACAATCACTATTGTTCCTGGGATAATGGGTTTCACTGAGGAAGACTAATTCTGGGTCTTTCCCCTTATTTATCCAACTTATTAAGATCCAATAGCCCAGGGATCAGCAATCTTAAACACTCAAAGAGCCACAAAAGTCCTAATCGGAAGCTCCCCATTCAATTCTGGAGCCGACCGGAAGGCCAGTTCCCCCACCATAGAGTCTCCTCCTAGCATGGCATCCTTTTTCCTTTGTCGACTGGAAGGCCGGTTTCCCCACCATTGTGTCTCCTCCTAGCATGGCATCCTTTTTCTTTGTCGACTGGAAGGCCGGTTCCCCCACCATAGAGTCTCCTCCTAGCATTGTGTCTTTTCCTTTTAGCAACCAGCAACAGGGAGCCGCAGCAGAGGGATGAAAGAGCCACAGGTTGCTGACCCCTGCAATAGCCTATTTATGACCTGTTTGCGAATCTAGTACAAGCCAAGCAATCACATTATGTTAATTCCCTCTTCTGAAAAAATAAATAAATAAACAGAAGAATAAATTAAACAAAGGTTGTATATCAACATATCCTACTTTGCCACATAAGGAAACATTTCCCATGTCAATTTTTATTAATACCGTTGAAGCGACTATATATTTTTTTTCTGGTTCTGAATGATAAGCATATGTGATTTTATGGAGTCTCTGCCATCAAGGTGGGAAATTATATTTCCACTGGGTTTGCTGTGCTGATGGAATATGTTAATTTTCAACTGAGGAAGAAACATGTAAATAATTCTGAAAGGAAGAGAAGGGTAGGGATGAAGAAGGAAGAGAAGGGGAGTAAATGGATGAAGAGGGAAGGGAAGGGAAGGGAAGGGAAGGGAAGGAAGGGAAGGGAAGGGAAGGGAAGGGAAGGGAAGGGAAGGGAAGGGAAGGGAAGGGAAGGGAAGGGAAGGGAAGGGAAGGGAAAGGACAGCTTTTCAAGTCTGTACAGATTTATTTTTTCTGCACAGAAAGAATCAATCAGGTTGAAAATGACAGTATTGTGAGTAAAGCCATTTCTCAATCATGGCATTTTTCCACTGTCCCTTGGAAACATGCCTCAATTGCAGTTGAAAAGAGAAAGAATGAATCAATGTACAGTCCTTCCCTACAGCTCTCACATTAGGAATGCCTGGAAATGCTTCCAAAAATTTCTGCATCTAAATGTCTCTCAAGATTGTGGTCTTTCACATGACATTGTTCAGTCTTCACTGTAGAAACAATGAGAATTTTGATTGTTCCATTTCAAAAAATCTCTCTCTCAAATTCCACACTGGACAACAAATGCGCTTTGTTTAACTTTTGAATGCATGAAGTTGCCCCCTGCTTTTTTCTTTACTGCATGGATTAATTCAGGGACTGCCAAAACTTTGAGAGCTAGGAACTCAAAAATGATATGTTTGATAGAACTCCTCCACAATCTCCCCCAAATTCTAACCAGATTTCATTCAGCTTATGCAACTGAAATATGAAATGGCAAGGTGACTATGATGTGCAACTCTTTATGTAGGTAAATCTAAGCCACTTAGCACAGTTGCTGTATAAAGGTCTATTTCAGCTGGGTCTAGGACAACTGACCGTGGCCAACTTGTCATGGACACATCCCCACGGCAATCTCCCCACGACTAACTCTCGGCAGCCATTTCATCATGGCCAACTCTCCGCAGCCATCTCACCATGGTCATCTCACCATGGCCAATTCTCTGTGGGACAACTCACCACAACCAACGTGCTGTGGGACAACTCACCATGAACAATTCCACACGGGATAACTCAACGCAACAAATGTTATCCGTCACTGTTTCTTTGACATTTATTTGCATTCAATGGAAATAATATTAAAGAAATTGTGAGGGATAACATTTATCACATTGAGTTATTCCGCGTAAAATTATCTCATGGCAAATTGTCCCACCTCAGCCAAATTGAGTTGGCTGAGGTGAGCTGTCTCATGGCAAGTTGGCCCATTCCAATTTCAGTTAACTTCCTTTACTGCTAAAAATCCTTGGAAATTACACAGCTTTGATTTAGTGATCTGGGCTGAGTTTCAGCAATGTAATTTGAGAATTTAAAGGGAACAAAAATGGGCTGTTTGGGGCTAGAGGCAGTTAGAGGTCTAGAAGTTTAGAGTTGGACAGGATTAAGTTGCTACTTCTCCTGTAGAGGTTTTCTGCTACATTTGTTTCCATTTCTCTGCAACCATTGCTATTGTATATTAATCCATTACTTCTTTTCCCAATCTGGAAAATCCGAGTGGGAAGTTCTTTCCTGAGGTTTTAATTGGGATTTAATTATATCCTGGGAGCCCAGGACAGAAGTGGGTTCCTGCCGGTTTGGATCAGTTCTATAGAACCGGTAGCAGGAATTTCCCCCCGCTCGCCGAACCAGCAGCAATGGCCGGCTGGCCATTCCCCCGAACTGGCTCTCTTGGCAGTGCCATAGGCGCCGCCATCTTGTTTTTTGCTTCTGCGCATGCACAGAAGCAAAGTTTTTGGCATTGCGCATGCACGCATGAAGCACATGCGCCCACACTGCACGTGAGGAAGCGAACCGGCAGCGAGGTAAGTCAGAACCCACCCCTGGCCCAGGAAGATGGTATATCATTGCAGATATGACTGTACGAAAGAGAATATTTGCACACACATTACTCAGCTATTTTGTATCTAGGGAAGTGCAACAAACAACATTCCACCTATGAAGAATTCCTTGGTATTCTTCTCTGAAAGAAATTCCAAAAACTAATTTTCTTTCCTCAAATTAAATGAGAACTGGTAGCCAGTTATATGAATGAATTTTTCTGCATGAGACAAATTGGAATATTTGGCCAACCCTCTTCCATAAAAACAGTGGTCCTTAATATCCTAAGATCTCAAACACATTTTAGGAAATGATGGGACGCCGTTGTAGAGGAGAAAAAGGCCTGCTGGGTTTGCAATAACAGGGGGATAAGAAAGGAAGAGAACTTTGGGTTAAGAAACAGCAGAAGATCATCAACCAAAGGAAAAATTGTGACTGTCAGCCATAGTTTCAGATTATAATGACATTTGGGCACTATATTTTGCAACAAAGCCTTTGCTTTCAACATGCTTAAAGACATAAAAGCAAGATTATTGTTATTGTATGCCATTATATTGCATACCAAGCTTGAATTAGTGCTCCTTTAGTGGTAATAAAAACAAATTGTAAATTCAATTGGTTTTGGTAATATGGATTTTGTCTGCAAAGCACTTTTAGTTCCATTAAAGCATTTGAATAGAAAACAAGAGAATACTCTTTTGGCATTCCAAACATGGATCCTGACAGAAGATGCATCTTTTATCTGAAGTCAAGTTCTTTCATTCCTTTCCAGGTCAACCTTTCCACTAAAAGTAGATTTTCAAGATGGCCTCTCTACTCTCAGGTACCTTACTGCAGTCTCAAAAAGTAAACCTGAGCTCTCTAATATAGATATACCTCTATTCACATGAGGTACTTAAAAAGTGTGTATGCACAACAAGAAGAGATGGGGACATGGGCCAAATCAATTTGTGCTACATGAATTTGGACTAATTACAAAAGTGAGTGACTAAACATGAAACAAATACATTGTGGTGGTTTGTTTATTTAAAACAAATAAAGATCAAATTGCAGAAAAAGTACATGAAGGAAGAGTAAATGTATGAAGAGGAAAGTGAAGATTTAAAAAAACCCATGATTGAATGGAGTTCATGAGAAGCTTTAAATAACAAAAGGCAATGTAAGAAGTGATGTATGGACATGCTAGAACAGTGTTTCCCAACCTTGGCAATTTGAAGATGTCTGGATTTGCTGGCTGGGGAATTCTGGGAATTGAAGTCCAGACATCTTCAAGTTGCCAAGGTTGGGAAACACTGTGCTAGAAGAATGATAGTTTGCTAAGAAGGAAACAATGAATATTACCAGTAAAAACAGATTTAGCTAGTTTCTTATCTCATGTCTCCAATTTCTTTCACTTAGTATATCTTACTCTCTTCCTACTTTTTGTATAATGTTGCCTACTTTTTAAGAGAAGATTTAAAGAATAATTATAAATAGACTGATACTATGCTAGCTGAAACTTGTATACTGGGATGACCAAATCTAAGTAGTGAAGGATCAGAGCTTTCTATGTTTCTGGACTACTATCTACTAATCAACTGGATATTCACATGTAACTGTAGTTCACCCAAGTGCAGAGGTGGGTTCCTGCAGGAGCCCAGTGCGCAGCTCCGGTAGGGAGAGGAGGATTGTGCAACCGCTCCGGAGCCCTCTCTGCCGGTCCATCGCACGCATCGCCATTTTTTCCCACTGATTTTGGGTCAATTTTATTTCTGCGCATGCATGGATGCAAAATCTCGCTGAAATCTTGTGAGGGAACGCATGCGAGAGAGAGATTTCGGCGAGATTTTGCTTCCACGCATGCACAGAAGCAAAATCACATGAGGGTGCACGTGTGCATAGCGCACCCGCACCCTAAGTGTGGAGATGCACGCACAGCGCACCGGCACCGGTAAGGCAGAACCCGCCGCTGCCCAAGTGGTGATTTCAAAATTACTTGTGCACTGTTTATACAACTGATCTAGAAAGATTATCCTGCTCCGCACCTATAAGGACCAAGATACTTGTTTAACTCAATCCAGAGTTATTCTGAATCCAGAATAGAGTACTTCAGTGTGAGAAGATAGATAGGTACCATTAATCCATTGCACCTGCATTGTCAAACAGAGGGTTACTTTAATAGTAGACTATTTCACAGAAAAAAATGTTGTCTAGATTATCACTACATGGCCTTGCCTTTCAGGGGGATCCTGGATGTTGGACTGTATAAAAGTTACCACTAAATTTATTATATAGTTGCCTGAAATTTTCTATAGCTCTAGAGGGGATTTTGCACTATGCTAGAATGATTTCTAGAAAGGCATGTTCTCATCCATGTATTCATGTATTCATCCATAAATTCATTCTGTCCAAGAATGATAGATAGAGCTATTTTTACTTGTTGCCTGCATTGTGACCTATGAGACACTCTGGGTATATCACTGTGGTACAGAACCTACACAGTAAGTAAAACATAGAACGTAGAATCATAGGACTTGAAGAGACCTCAGAGGTCTTCTAGTTCAATCTCCTGTACAAGGCAGGGGACCTTATACCATCCTGGTCAAATGGTTGTCCAATCTATTTTTGAAAACCTCCAATCATGGAGTACCCACAACTCCAGGAGGCGAGCTCTTCCATTGATTAATTGTTGTCACTTGTCAGAAAATTTCTTCTTCCTTGTAGGTTGGATCTCTTGTTAACAAGCTTCCATCCGTTACATCTTGTCCTGCCCTCAGGTAATTTGGAGAATAAGTCAGCCCCTTCTTCTCTGTGACAGCCCCTCAAGAAATGGAACACATTCCCCACTAAACTTTCTCTTTGATAGGCTGGACATACCTAACTCCCTTGATCATTCATAATATGATTTAGCCTCCAGGCCCCTTATAAGAAACAAAAACCCCTTTGTTTCTCTTCTCTGCACATTATCTAGGGTCTCAACATCTTTTTTGTATCTTGGTTACCAGAACTGTGCACAGCATTCCACTAGTGTGGTATAAAGTGATAAAAAAAGTTCCCATGTGCTTCGACAAAACACATTCCATATACAGACTATCCGCCATAGTACTTGAGAGAGAAAATTATGTCTTGCTGCAAGGTATTTTTTTTAATGGCCTAAAGCATATGGCTACAAATCCCAGGTGCAAACCTTCTGTTGATGGTTTAGATGGAAGCCAAAAGAAAATTATTATTCTTACCTGCAGTCTAGAGGTCATCTTTTCTTCAGCTCATCTCTGTTGACCTTAACAGAGGCTTATAGTCACCTAACCAGACAAGGTTTTAACACCAACATCCAAGCATCTGGTGAAGAAAAACTCTAAGCCTAGATCAACACTGAGCAACATACACCTGGCCTAAAACAATCAGGGTAATAGAACTAGTATTCCAGGCACAAATTAAAGATTTCATGCTCCGGGCCATTGATTTAACTGCTGTCTTTTTTCAGACTGCTATTCTCAAGGAACTCCGACTTGCAATCTAGTACTTCTATGTGTGCCAGATCTGTAATTGTGTATCCTTAGAGATCTACACTCCTGCAGGCTAAGTGGAATCTCATTTTCTAAGTTAGAGTCAGATGTCAATCTCTCTCCCCTCCTCTGATTTTCTACAAAACAGTCCTCATGACCTTTCTTCCTTAAGTTTGGGCTAATGAGTTCCTGATCTCTGCTTTATCCTCTGAGAATGCTTCACTGAAGGATAAGTACTCTGTGGAAAACATTCTTATTTCAGGGAAGAAAAGAATAGATTGGCTAAATGAAATAATCCTATTTATTAGTATGCCACATGTTACATAGCTATTTATTGGATTATGGTCCTGCATTCACAATAGCTGTAAGAATGCTTTGCAGCAGTCAGCCTTAACCAAGGATCATCTTAGAGGTGATTTAAGAGTAAGGTTGAAACTGATTTGGAAAGAAAGGGTTGATTAGGATCCATGGGAAGTAGTTTGACCTCGACATAATGATATCATCTATGTAAAATGTAAGCTTTGAACCATTTTTGGCATGCAGAACACTGATGTAATGTATTATTTGAACAACTTGGAATTTATTGCATCACTGCCCAGTTTTTAGATACAACATCTTTTATTGTTAGCAATGTTATTTCAGAGCTATCTATGTAAAGCCAAGCCTACCAGGGAAGTTAGATTACAATTAAGATAACAGAAAAACACATGGAGTGAGGTACTTTTGGATTTCACCCGAGAAACTGGTCAACTGCCCACATAGAGCCATCCTGTCATAACTAGACAATCCTGCTGAGTGCATTGTTGGAGATTATCGGCAGAGAGGTCTACATGGCAGTTGACAGAGGTGTATGACATCTTTTGACACTTTTCAAACTATAGCTAGACCAGAGGTAGGTTCCTCCCGGTTTGGACTGAATCGCCCAAACTGGTAGCGACCCACTGGTGATGTCACTGAACTGGATCGGCTGGTGCCAGTCCATGCGCGCCACCATCTTTTTTTTTTTTGCAAATTTTTTCCTGTTTGGAAGGTTTCTCCTGTTCAGCTGCTTAAAAAAGGGCCCTCCTACCTGCCCCCGGGTTAATACTGACCTTTATTCTTTCGCCCGAAGCACAGCTGATCAGCTCCTCAGCTGGGTTTTGGGTTGATTCCAGCTACTGAGCATGCATGGAAGGAAAATTGCACGAGGGGACGCGTGAAACATCACGCTGTGAACCGGTGGGGAAGGTAAGTAGAACCCACCCCTGAGCTAGAACCTTTTCTTTCCGAAATTAAATATACCTTGATTTGGTTGTTTCTTTCCAATGCACATCTCATTCTAACTTCTATATCAGAAACTTAAGGCTAATTGCCCATTATGTTTTATTTTAGAAGTGTGGCAAAAAACACTTTTTTTAAGTGTTTTAAGTGACATTTTTTAAATTTCCATCTTAGTTTTAAATCAAAAAGAAGGCAGTGTGCTGGATAGGTTAAAATGGCTGTTGACTAGATAATCACCCTTGTCATTCACAGTTATTGTTCATAGCATAGACAAGCCTCACTGCCTCTACCCCAGACTTCTTCAACTAATAGTTGAGAACTCATATTCACTGTAGAGAGTAAGGCAGGTGACCTTTATAGAAATATGCAGGAACTATTACCTAGGCAAAGAGAGCTGAAACATTATTTTAGCCCCTGGAAACCTTAATTGAGTTGTTGGGTACAAAACGGTTTGTGTAGCTGGATAGCACCCTTTTTCCTCCTGAAAAATTCAACATTGATCATTTCTGGAATTCTCACTGATGTTTTGAAAGGGATATTTTATCAATGCACTTTATCAATATTTTATCAAATATTACAGAAATATTGTGCAGGTTGTACTGAGAACACCAAACTGAAAGGAAAGATGCTCTAAGAATTAGGGATCTTGTGCCCACTTTTTCTCTTCAAAAAGTAACGCAAAGTAACACAAAGGGAACTATTATCCTGGCCCTGTTATTGGAGAAAGGAACAGTAACTCTCAAGTATGTTTTCTTCCTACTTCCACTAGTATCCCATAAACATCCATGAGTTGCTTCTTTAGGACTACAAAGATGAACATAACCAGTTCCATCTTATTTGAGCAATTCTCAAACAACAGGACACAAAAAGCACTCAGATCCATAACAAGAATCTGCAACTCTGCTTATTCTCTATTTGAAATTCTTCAGTAACATCTGTTGGCATGGCTATACGAAGAGTATGCACAATCAACTTTTGCAGCAACTTTAGCACCATGCATTCAAATTAGAATGGCAGGTTTTAATTTATTAGTCACCCTGATTAATCAATTATAGTTTTAATTGCAGATTAAAATTGCTTGGGGTTGCAACAAGAAAAGCTACAGAGACATAAAAATTCAAAAAGGCTAGTAACAGAGAACAGTGAACCTATTGTATGTGCTCATTCTTTACTCCGTATCCATAGAGAATTGTACATTTGTGCAATTGCTATGAAAATTTATTTGTTGACCCTACTTCCTGGGATATATGTTTTAGGAAAGTTGACTAGTAAAAACATATGTAACATTGATATTAAATCCAAGTATAAACATCCTCTTACATTCAATGCTAGTTTAATAGGCTCATCCCACATTATAGGCTTGTAGTCATGGGTGGGGGAATAAGATGAAGCACCTGCTACCCATCTCTACAATTAGCACACATGGGCAAGATAAATTCCAGAATCTTTCATATGGTACCCAATGTGCCAATAACCATTGGGATCACCATGGATAGGTTTTTTTGCCATTATCATTATTATTATAAATAACAAATCATTATATACCTATTTTAAATAATAAATAATAATCTATGATATACTAGTCCTTCATTAAAAATTATGACCATATCTCCCTCGGGATCTCTGACAAGCTATATTTATGACACTTTTACACAAATAATCCTAGAAAAATTGAGCAGCAGTTAAAGAGTAATGGTGATGTCAAATGAGATACAGAAGTGGCCTGTACCTATATTTGTTCAACTCATATAAGAAACATCCAGCAGTATTTCAAGCAGAGGGTTCCTTAACTAAACCTTATGTTATGAGAGTCACGACTTGATTTGGTAAGGCCTTGGTAAGGCCACACTTGGAATACTGCATTCAGTTTTGGTCGCCACGATGTAAAAGGGATGTTGCGGCTCTGGAAAGGGTGCAGAGAAGAGCAACAAATATGATTAGGGGACTGGAGGCTAAAACATATGAAGAACGGTTGCAGGAACTGGGTATGTCTAGTTTAATGAAAAGAAAGACTAGACATGATAGCAGTGTTCCAATATCTCAGGGGTTGCCACAAAGAAGAGGTAGTCAAACTATTCTCCAAAGCACCTGCAGGTAGAACAAGAAGCAATGGGTGGAAACTAAACAAGGAGAGAAGCAACTTAGAACTAAGGAGAAATTTCATGACAGATAGAACAATTAAACAGTGGAACAACTTGCCTCCAGAAGTTGTGAATGCTCCAACACTGGAAGTTTTTAAGAAGAGATTGGATAACCATTTGTCTGAAGTGGTGTAGGGTTTCCTGCCTAAGCAGGGGGTTGGACTAGAAGACCTCCAGGGTCCCTTCCAACTCTGTTATTATTATTATTATTTTGTTGTATACTTGCCAGCTGTTTTCCTTTATGCACAAATACAAATAGAGATTTGATACTTCTTGATTTTAATTTTTTTCTGAGAAACCTTTAGCAAAGATACATGGCATGTATCTCTTTTGCACTAATGCCTTTTTATTCTTCCTTGTCTCGCGAAAGCTTTCTGTGTTTTACGTAGTTGGGTTGAAACCAGAAGACCAAAGTGTCTTTTGTTGATGCTCAATAATGCAATAATTTTACTCAGGTCACTATCTGACTAGAAGAGCTGTTATCCCAAAGTTATTACTTTAAGGGCATTACATCCACAACCCCTGGAAAAAAAAGACAGTAATTTGAGGTGGCAATAGCAATTTTCTAGATAACTAGCACCTTGTGATTGAACGAAGATGAAGAAGATGACAAAGGAAATAAAGGGGGGAAATTGCACTGGATTTCAGCCCTTGAGAGATTTGTAACTTTGAAAAGGCCTGACAATCCCAGAAAAATGATAAAATCTTTCTAGGTACTGTCAGCAACCCATGGTTCATGAAGGAAAGCATCCACTTCGGAAAAGGCAGAGGCCAAGTCCGGTTCATTTGAAATCAAGAGTGAAATTCTTTCAGAATTAGTGTGGTTGAGCAAACAGCCTGACAAGTCTTAAAAAAGAAATTCTCTCTTGCTTTACTGAGTTTTGCCATGATCAAAATGCGAAAAAAAAATAACATGCTTTGAAATAAATCTTCCCTAATAAGAAAACAGATTGAGTTGTTTTGCTAGACAAATTTTAATCCACCTTTCAGGGTGCATCATCAGGCAGATTCATGTTTTTTTTCTTGCTCATCCAACGGCTTCCTCTTTTCCTTTGGGATCTTAAAACACTCTACTCAGTACTTTGTCTGACACTCAAACAAATCAGCCATCAACAGGCATAAAGAGATAAACAATATTTACATACCATTAAAAAAAGAATCCAAAAAGCTAAAAAGGAAACAAAAGACCAAAAATGCCTAGTTGCCATCAATCAACATCCAGATAAGCAGAGAATAATACTAGACTAACAATCAAGTAGTAAACAATGCCCCAATCAATGAACTATCAACTCAGACAAACAGTCAAATAGTAAACAACACACTAATCAAGGAACCACCAAGAACACTCTCACCAACACTGACAGGGCAAGCATGTATTGTACATATTATGTAACTGATGAAGTTATCAAGTTGGGTAGTGAAACATCTGCAAGGAAACAACCAAGCTCAGAGAGCACCAAGGACCTCACAGTAATCATTCCTCAAGTTTTAAATCAATCAAACATCATCACCTTTGTTTAGTTTGAGCTACTTTCCAAAGAGTATCCACAAATTTAATAAGTAAGTAATGCAGTGATTTCTTCTGGCATCACAATATAAACCTTTTACATGGGTCCAATTGTTCAAACTTAGCATGTTTGATGGAAGATTTAAATAAAACTGCTGACTAATAAAAGTAGAGTGAGAACAAGGTAAAGAAAACAACCTTCTAGCTGTTAGGACTATAAGATTCATCAGTCTCTGAAAGCAGGAATTTGTATCACAAATTGTCTCATCCAGACAATCCTATACCTATATCTGGCCCAGTGGTGGGTTCTAAATAATTTTGCTGCCGGTTCGCACATGCGCAGAAGCGTCCCGGGCAGGTGGGCGGAGTCTCCCACCGCCAGCGCTACCAATTCTAAGAACCGGTCAGAACCGGCAGCAACCCATTGCTGATCTGGCCCCTGGCAGGGATAAAGCCAACACAAAGATGCCGAACTTTGAAAATAAAATGTCTTCTTGTTGCTAAGTTATCCTGGTAACTCAGACAAAGAGAAGATAAGCATAATCTTTCCACAAGCCAACTTATTCAACTGAATTTCTACAAAGATTTCTACTTAATTTCTATTGCCATAGGGGTTTGGGGTTTAACTCTAAGCAATAAGACCCTATCACTGTCATAGGATGCTGTAATGGTGCCTATGTAGCTTGTATTGTTTGGTTAATTTTAAGTTAATTCTATTTTTCTTTACTCTGCTATCAAGTAAACAACATCTACATTTCATATTCTTATTATTCTTTTTAGGGTTGGTTTGGTCTATCCAACAGGCAGAAACTGAGAGAACCAACTGAAACTTCTCAATGTATCATTTGTTTTCCCTGACACATAGCTACTGGAAGAAAAATCCAGCAAGGGAAACTTGGCACAGTTAATTTTATAGATGATATATCAATTAACAATTGTGAGAATTCAGAAGTTCAACCAAGTGGACCTTGGTTTGATTCAGAAGTTTCCTTATGTTTTTTTTTAAATTAGGAATAACCATTCTTCTGGGTCAAACCAAGATCCAGCTAGGAAACATGTATCTGTAGGAAAAATAAATAAAAATGTGTAATTAAGGACAAACTAAAATTAAATAAAAAATGAAAACTAAACAGAGTAATAGTTCTTAACAAATTTAGTACAGTTTTTTTGTAAATGTTTTAACAAATATAGTATTAATTTTTTTCCTATTTTCCATTATTTTTGTAGATATATTTCCACTGAACTTGGTGACAGCCAAATATTTTGTATCTTAATCATGCTTATATTCATGCTATTAAAGTTTCAATCCACAAGAACATAGCATTCAATCTCCCCAAGAAGGAATGGCTTTTAATTGGGTATTTCATATTCATTAGCTGTTATATGATTGTAGCATTATTTTGACACCAACTCCTAGAAGCATTTGTCTAATGGGAGCCTGAAAAGCAGTAACAATAGCATAGTCTTATATAAATCAAGGCATAAAGAAAAAAAAATCCACCCCAAACAAAACGTTGGCTTACTATTTCTAATTAAAGATGACATTGAAACCTTGGCACATGGAACATATGGAAAAGAGTACATTTCTCTAAAAGGAGTAAACCAAAATTATATGAGTGGGAAGGAGTGTGTGCAACCAGGATGTTTTCATTATTTTTATTTCTTTTGCTTCTGATATGCCATTAGAGGGAATTTTAAATGATTTTAATGGAAAACAGAGGGGAGTAACAGCATCTTCCAGCAGCCACTGAGTAAGATGTGAGACAACTCAAGCTGTTCAGAATGACTAGGGATCTTTTGGAAGTCACCCATGATGCAGTTCTCTTTACCTTTAGAGACGGTAAGACAGATGGCATGAATATATTTATACACGGGGACAAAGCTGATGTGACACTCCAGTTATTTTATTGAAGCTAACAGCTTATTCACAGAAAGGACTGGACTAATCTAGCTTGAGGACAAAAACTGCAGGACTGTGCAGTATACTAGAAGCACTCTTAAATCTAGCCAGGGTGTTCTTTCCAGTCCTAGATGATTTTCTTTCTTTCTCTCCTTCTCTCTCTCCTTCTCTCTCCTCTCTCCTCTCTCCTCTCTCCTCCCTCCTCCCTTCTCCCTTCCTTCCTCCCTCCCTCCTTCCTTCCTTCCTTTTACTTTCTTTCTTCCTCTCTTCCTCTCTTCCTCCCTCCCTCCCTCCCTCCCTCCCTCCTTTCCTTCCTTTCCTTCCCTCCCTCTTTCTTTCTTTCTCTTTCTCTCTTTCTCTCTCTCTTTCTCTCTCTCTCTGCTTCTCTGCCTCTCTCTCTGCCTCTCTCTCTCTCTCTCTCTCTCTCTCTCTCTCTCTCTCTCTCTCTGTGTGTGTGTGTGTGTCTGTCCCTCTTTGTGTGTGTGTGTGTGTGTGTGTGTGTGTGTGTGTGTGTGTTTTGCCATCTTGTTCTGCTTTTGTTTTTTCAGTTTAGTAAATTGTTTGTACAGATAAACACCAGACATGTCACAGGAAGGAAAAGTCACATAACCGCTTCTCACTTATTTTGGCGATGTCATGCGAGGGAATTCATTGGAGAAAGCAATTATGTTGGAAAAAATTAGTGGTAAAAAAAATCCCAGATTGCCAAAGAATGCAGTGGCTAGACATCATCAAACTGACACCAGCCAGAGCATAGAAAAACTCAAGTAGTACAAGATCTGAGACTTCCTAAGAGTCAGACATGACTGAATGGATATCATCATCATCATCATCATCATCATCATCATCATCATCATCATCATCATCATCATCATCATCATCCAATGACTCCACTGCTACCCTTTTCCATTGAACAATAATTATCCCAAAATAAAGATGCACAAACACACAAACACACTCATCATCATTATTTTTTTAC
Source organism: Diadophis punctatus similis (assembly GCA_023053685.1). Taxonomy (NCBI): domain Eukaryota; kingdom Metazoa; phylum Chordata; class Lepidosauria; order Squamata; family Dipsadidae; genus Diadophis; species Diadophis punctatus. Next base: position 9,601,018 of record JALIGW010000015.1, read on the forward strand.
ACAAAGAATGAGCTACCTTTTTGTTCTCAAATGTTGTCCCACTATAACAAGTCATGAAATTTCTACTAAGTAAGTTGGAAGCATCAGTAGCACAAGGTGCAATTTATGTACATTAAAAGCTAGTTTAATTCACACATTGCCCTTCTAGAAACCAGTTAAAATGATTTAAAAGTCAAGTTGGACAAAACAGAAAATAATTTCCAAGTGCTGATGAAAATCAAATCATAAAAATAGATGAGCATAGCAATGAAATTAAATGCAACAGTGTCATGAAATACATGTATTTGTATGCAATTAAAACTTGAGACTTTTTTTGTTTCCCCAGTTTTCTTAGAAACAGTCAGTTTAAGGAACAAAGTGCCAACAATACAAATATATGAAATATTCTGCTAAACCAGTTTGCATCCAGTGGGCATCTCTCCCTAATCCTCATTTACAAGATTCTTAGCAATAGCAAATCTGGAGAATATTCAGATTGAAGAAAGGCTTTCTAAAATGTTTAACTTCTAGGATCCATCTCCATTGAGATGTAATATTACTGAGAGTTGGAAAAAAATGTGTAAAATATTAACCAGTCGCGATTGCTCAAGATTTTCAACCATGTGAAAATCATTGTGATTGGAGAAAAGTAGACTGGACAGACATTTGACTGAGATGGTATAAAATCTCCTATCCTGAGCAGGGGGTTGAACTAGAAGACCTTTAAAGTCCTTTCTGGCTCTATGATTCTATGTTCTATATGACCAAATTCAGAAGAATAGTAATATATTATGAGAAACTTGAGAAATAGTTGGTACCAGAATGTCCATGACAACATTCCTTTCACACACACACACACACACACACACACACACACACACACACACACACACACACACACACACACACAATTTTTGAATTCATGAAAGCCTATTTGAACCTATGCCAGGCAGTCCTAATAATACAATGACCTAACTCTATTTTCTGAATCATGAAATGATTTAGTACCAAGGACAGCACCTTTACCCTAGTGGTTCTTTCCCTTAACTTAATATTAACTATTCATTCTGGCTGTCTAGCTGCTCCTATTTTTCTTATTTTAAATGATTGATAAACTCAATGGTGTTTATTATCTTCCCAACTTGATTGTTTTCTTTGCATGTTAAAGTTTTTATGTGTTCTAGGACATTCTTCATATTGCTTTACCTAGAAACATAGGTTAGAAATAAATAATATAGAGAGGGAGATATCTTGTGAAGGCAACATTTGGATATGAAATGCTCTGTCTCTCTGCCTCTCTCTGTGTGTCTATCTATCTATCATCTATCTATCTATTTCGTGTGTGTGTGTGTATTTGTGTATGCATATGTACATACACTGAACATACTATATTTTGCCCAGTGTTGAATGCTCAATATATTTTCACTTGGTGTTCATCTTAAAGCAATATTTCATTCAACTGCTATCTGAAAGCAAATACTCTTTTCATTGTTCATCAGACAACAAAAGCTTAGCATCTTTTAATAAGTCTATTATGTTACATTTTTACTGGGGGGGGGAACTGACATTCCAGATAAACTCATACACAGTTCCCTTATTTGTTACTTTCAACAAACTTGGCATCATCTTTGTGTCATCTGACGGGTGAATAAGCATCTACAAACAAGTTTGATGCATGTCATTTTTGGTCCCACTGAAATCAATCTCAGCAAACTCTTTTTGGCTTGTTTTACTGAAATTATTCTCTAAACACAAGTTCTGCTTTTCTTTAACAGGCTTAAAGGGATACATTTCTCTTTCTTTCAAATTAATGGTCTATAAAAAGACTGTGACTACTATTATCATTTCCAGGACAACCACCTGATGGTGCTGTCCAGTGTTATTGCATGTTGACAGATTTACAATAGTAATCTTTGAAGATTTTGTAAGCAAAATAGTCCCAGCATCAAGGCAGTGGTAGTAGTTGTTATTATTGTTGCCATTAAACTTACCAGATGGAATGCAGATGATGTCTCTAGATGCACATCAACATGTTAATGTAATTACTGACATGCAGGCATTTGTGGGGAAAGTGTCAGATGTATTCAAGATTGTAAGAAGGAAGTGAGAATGAAAAGAGATTAACATTTCGCATGGCACATTTATATTACCAAACTGACAAAAAAGGGGGGGAGGACAAATACAAACAAAATGACATAATTTCTTCCTGAAAGTCCATTGTTAGATAAATTGAATAAATACCAGAAGTTTGGTAAAAACAAACAAACAGCCTTCCAAAAATTCATTTTAAAGAAATAAAACAAGTTAAATTGAGCTTTTTCTAGATTTAGGCAAAGAATTCAAATTTTTTAGCCACTGTGACACATACAATGCAGCAGCAAACCCCCCCCCCACACACACAAAATAATCAGGTTGCTTTGAAATTAGACCTTTTACATGGTAAGGACAGGCATATCAGTAAAATTCAGGTGCACTTGTGATGAAGGAAGCACCATATGCACAAACAAAAGTGTGAAGGGCCAGAATAGGAAAAACATTGCCATTGTGTGCTTATATATTCTTTGTAGAGCAAAAAATTAGTGAAATAAAGTTTTGAATCATCAAAATATTTAAGGAAGTGACTCCTAGGATGGGAGTGAGGTCATGTAATGCTAAATCTATTTTTTTGAAACAGGCATGGTGTTTTCAGTTGCTCATCTCAATGTATTCTTATTCATTCTGAACAAGTTTGCTTCCAATAAACTATTGCAACTAACTTGTTGCTTGTATCCTTATGATTTTTATTGATATTGTTTCCTGATAGCTTATTTGTACCCTATGACTATCATTAAGTGTTGTACCTTATGATTCTTGACGAATGTATCTTTTCTTTTATGTACACTGAGAGCTTATGCACCAAAGACAAATTCCTTGTGTGTCCAATCACACTTGGCCAATAAAAAGACTTCTTTCTTCCTTCTTCCTTCTTCCTTCTTCCTTCCTTCTTCCTTCTTCCTTCTTCCTCTTCTTCTTCCTCCTCCTCCTCTACCCCTCCCCCTCCTCTTTCTCCTTCTTCTTGTAACATTAGACTCTATACTATTGCAAAGCAGTGAATGTACTTTATGGGGCAATATTCAGGCATGAACATCTCTTCATCTGCCTCTAAGCTTTACTTTAACTATGCAAACACTCACTGAGAGGTCTAAGTCAGCAGGCTTTTCTGGCTTTTGAAATCTTACACAATCAGCACAATTAGTAAAATCACCTTCTACAACATCACCCTTATGACTATTTTCTATAACCTTTGGGGGAAGAAGGTTCTGCTCTGCTTACCAGAGATGGGTCTAAAGGCATGGCCTTGAAGCTCTCTTCTACAGAAGTAGTTTGCAAGACTCGTAAATGAAGAGTGCTAATGTCTTTATCTAAAATGTAATGTGTGTTGGTTCTTAACTGTGTATATGCATCTAAAAAGAAAGCAGCATTGGTATAATATCAGCTGCAGCCAGCCGAAGGTAGATAGCTCTGTAGAATTGAAAGAAACCCACTGCATTTTCTGCATGAAGAGAGAGGATTTGAGGAACTCTCTCTCTCTCTCTCTCTTAAGGGAGAGGTGGCAAACATGTTTAAGGGTTAATAGTTGTCAGGAGAAAATGATCAAGACTATGTATTAAATTGCAATGCAAAGCTTTAGTACTCAAGCCTATATATAAGAATCTAGTCAAATTGGTGCCAGATAAGAGTGAATGGAATTCAAGGGGGCTGGACTTGGGACAGTTGTGGCAACATAATGACTCTAAACTGATGGCACACTTAACTCCGCCCTCCCAGCTCTGCCAGCTCTTCTCCTACAATAGTTCTTCTTTTTCTTGCTCCCTAACTTTCCTACGATGAATACTTTGTGCCAGCAAAACAGTTTAAACAAGTCAGCATGACAAAAATCACAACATGAATGCAGGCTCCCAGTTGATACTAGGGAGAGAGGAACAGCAATATAAAATGTTGTTTATGAGCAGGTGGGGGAACTTTAATAAATAAAATCTGTAATATAGCAAATGGAGATTATTTATTCAGGGAAATGGATAGATTAATGAATAGATACTTCAGAACATTGTCTTTTCTCTTTCTTTTAATGTGCAACATAACTCAACCATGAAAACAGAGGGACTATATATTTTTTTTTATTACCCAGCATCCATGTCTTTCATAGTTATCTATCTAACCAGCTGTTACTTTCACATTTCAGAAAGAGTGACATATTGTCAATAGCAGCAATGTAAAGTTTTCCTATCTGTAGACCATTTAGCAATCGGTATTGACAAATGAAACCCACGGGCTCCCACTGTGATTTCTTAGTGCTAGAAAAAAAGATCTGTCTTTTTGCTGCTTTTTGTCACAGAGTTTGGTGAAAAGCAAAATTTCAAGATGAAACTCAAAGAACTCCACTGAAAGCCTTCCCTGTGTATAGTGATATTCTTCAGAAATCTTTTACATCTCACTTACCTATGATAGCGATTGGAAATAATCCCAATGCCATAGGGTAAGAGAAAGGAAATTGCTCCATCCGAATGTATTTCTTTATTTAACTATATCTTACTTTTCAGGCAACAATTGTCTCCTCTTTTTTTTTTAAAGACAGAGAGGCCTAAATTCCAGAATACAGGAAGGGAAGGAATAGACAAAGGAAGGGAAGGGAGAAAATTATTCAAAATCAGAGCTAAATAAGGAACCTAAATTAGCATATGGATTTAGAACCAGGATTAGGGGTGGGCTGCTGGGGGTTTGCAGGGGTTTGGGAGAACCTCTAGCTAAGATTCTGTGCAGTTCGGAGAACCCCCAAATCCCACTCCTGGCTGGCCCCACCCATCCCTCCCCTCCCGGGAGTCCCCACGCAGCCCGTTTTGGATGCTGGTAAGTGCAGGGTGCGCGCGGAGGCTCAGGAGGGCGACAAACAGGCCTACCGGAAGTTCGGGAAGGCCAGAAATGGTCATGTTTCCGACCTCCAGAGGGCATCCAGAGCCTGGGGAGGCCCTTTTTGCCCTCTCAGATGCTCAAGGAAAGTCTTGGGAGCCCAGGGAGGGGAAAAAAAACCCTGACATGGTGCAGGAGGCCAACTAGACCATGCCCACCATGGCCACGCCCACCCAGCAACCGGGCAGAGAACCCCTTGCTAAAATTTTTGAAGCCCATCCCTGACCAGCATATACTAGTACCTAGGCAAGCTGGGTTTTGGGGAGGGGGAACCGCTGAAACTCGAGCTAATGGATTTCTACCTCAATGCAGCTATTGAAGAGAGGCTTCTTTCTGAAAATCATGAGAGAAACTTGACTTTACATCCTAAGAATGAACCTACCAGTAGGTGTGTGGTGGCCACTCCAGGTAACATTTTGGAAGCTACTGTATGAAAGGCCGGTAAATAGTTTCTTAAGAAATTTATAATAATTGAATTTTCCTGGCAGAGGAGGAGAGCCACCTACATTTTATTTTGAAAATAGTTTCAATAGCCTACTTTGCAACCTGACCTTGAGGAATGTTTTTCTGTTCTATTCTGCTTCAGGCACTGAAGTATCTTGAACCAGCCCTGTTAATTCCTAAATTCCTACTCTATTACTCCCATCCATGTGTTGTGCACAGCTTAGAACAGGGGTCTCCAATCTTGGCAACTTTAAGCCTGGCGGACTTCAACTCCCAGAATTCTGGGAGTTGAAGTCATCCAGGCTTAAAGTTGCCAAGGTTGGAGTCCCCTGGTTTAGAACATTAAAAGGGGTGTTCAAACTATCTGCAGTCCCCCTCCCCGGATGTGCTTCCGAAGACCTTATGTGTTCAGGAATAGGAGGTTGGATATACCTTTAGTTAAGCACGTAGCTTAACAAAGTTCTTTTTCTCAATAAGGAACATTGATCAACTGCCTCCCAAAAAAATCCATGCTTAATGGAAATAACAATGAGAGGGAAGAAAATAAGCTTGAGTGCATGCATCACTCTTCACCACACTTTTAACCATCATGTATACAGGCTAAATTTAGAAGGCAATTTAGGGGAAAGATGTGCAATCATTTGGAGGGTTTACAAATGCTCTAATCCCGTGATAGCGAACCTATGGAGCCATATCGGAGGGCACGTGAGGCATTGCCCTGTCAGCTCCACGGGCAAACCGGAAGTTCGGAAAAATGCACTTCCGGTTTGCTGTTGTGCTGTTTTTCGCACTCCGGAGGGTTCAGGGAAGCTTCCTGAAGCCCCGGAATGCAAAAAACGATGAACCGGGCAAACCGGAAGTTCGGAAAACACACTTCCGGTTTGCCCGTTTCGTCGTTTTTTACCGTCCCAGGCTTCGGTAAGGCCTTTGCGCGGGTGTGTGTGTGCACATGCGCAGGGGGCAGCATGGGGGGGGGTTGTGCGCATGCGTGGGGGGAGGGAATGGGCGCACCCCCCCTTTTGGCACACGAACCAAAAACGGTTCGCCATCACTGCTCTAATCAGTATGGCATTCCAAAGGGTGGATAAATATGGGGTCAATTCAACCCACTCCAAATTGGGGAAATAAAATGGCCTTGGGACTGGAGGCTATACTACAACGATTTATGGGGATTGGAATCAAGATATACCTAAACTGCAAAATATTGTAACTTATTCTTCAAGTCAGAGGTGGGTTCCTACTGGTTCGGACCAGTTCTATAGAACCGTTAGTAACTTGGCGGGCTGGGTTGCTGGAGCTGGCAGCGACCCAGGCCTGCCATGCCCCCGAGCTGGTTCTCTCGGAGGCGCCGGAGGCGCCACCATCTTGTTTTTTGCTTCTGTGTATGCACATAAGCTTTTTTTTAGTACTGTGCATGTGCACCCTGTGCACCCGCCCATGCGGTGCGTCCCTGAACAAACCGGTAGTAGAAGAATCCAGAACCCACCCCTGCTTCAGGTAAACAAAGGAATCTATATTTTAATCGCTAAGTATAACACATTGGCTACTTTACTGGATATATTTTAAAGAAAACTAGATTGGAATATGACCATGATTTTAAAACTGGAAGAAGAAACATTAAGAAACTGCATTATACTGATGACACTACTCTAATAGTTAAAAATGAAAATGATTTTGAAGCTCTACTAATGAAAATCAATCAGTGCAATGAAAAAAGAGATCAAAATTAAATATTAAAAAACCCAACTCATGATAACAGGTATAGGCAGCAGCCTTAGATTTGACAATGAAGATATTAAAATGGTGGATAGCTTCAGACTAGAACTCAGTAAAGTAGCAACGAGGACCTTGAAAAAGATACTCAGATGCTGGGATATATCTTCATCTGCAAAGACCAGAATGATACAAGCAACGGTAATTCATGTTACTGTACATTGCAAAAGTTAGATTTTTGCAAAGCAGGAGGGGAAGAATATTAAGTCTTTTAAACTATGGTGTTGGAGAAGCCTATTGAGAATATTACGCATTCCCAGGAAACATATAAATGCATTATCAAAGAAATCAATCTAAAGTTTTCATTTGAGGAACAAATGATTAGACTCGAATTATCACTTTGGACACATTATGCAAAGTTTGGGAAAGGTGGAAGGAGGGAGACGTAGAGCATGCCCAGAGCAAGGTGGATGGACTCAGTTATAGTTGAAATGAATGCACTGTAGCAAGAGCTGAATGATCAAGTTAGAGACAGATCATCATGCAGAAAATCTATGTAGTCTCTGAGCTGACACCAGCTTGATGGCACATAGCAAATCTATCAAGTTTAATGGATATTCATTTGAAGTTTTTGTTGATTTTTAATTATATTTGTGCATGTATTATAAGAATTGTAATTTTATTACAAACTATAGTTAATATCTTATTCCTACAGTAAGCTTAGTAAGTTAATAAAGATGGATTTAGGGCAGCATGGGAATGCAAATACAACTTCTATCATTCACAAGTAAGCTCTGAGCAACAGAAAGGCAGAAAACAAACAGTTGAAAAAATAACCTTCTTCATTACAGTGGAAAAATTTTCTATTTGTTTACACCAATTCTGAAGGTTAAAACTGCCAAGGCCACCTTAAAACACTGAGTAGGTGTCTCAACATCCAAGCAGTAGTGCTTGTAACAAGAGCGTTAAGTGATGGGCAGAACTATGGATGACATTGCATGCATGTCCAAAAGGTATTTATTTGTTTGTTTGTAACCCACCCTTATTATTTTTAGAATTAACTCAAGTTGGTGAGCATATCCAACATACCTTCCTTCTCCAATTTTCCCCACAACGACCCTGTGAGGTGAGTTGGCCTGAGAGAGAGGGACTGGCCCAAAATCAACCAGTTGGCTCTCAAGGTAAGGCGAAACTTGAACTCATGATATTTTTTATTTTATTTTATTTATTTATTTTGTCAAGCATATATAAGATTAAAGTAAAAGTATAAACATTTATACATGAGACGGTTTTGAGTACATGGGAACATTAGGACAAGGATGGTAGGCACGTTGGTGTGCTTATGAACGCCCCTTACAGACCTCTTAGAAATGGGGAGAGGTCTACTGTAGACAGTTTAAGGTTAAAGTTTTGGGGGTTTGGGGAAGAAACCACGGAGTCAGGTAGTGCATTCCAGGCATTGACAACTCTGTTACCGAAGTCGTATTTTCTGGAATGTTTGGAGCAGTTTACCTTAAGTTTGTATCTATTGTGTACTCGTGTATTGTTGCAGTTGAAGCAGAAGTAGTCATTGACGGGTAGGACATTGTAGCAGATAATGTTATGTAATTTTATATCCCATTATATAAAATTATAAATTACATTTATGTAATTTATAAAATTGCATAAATTTATAAAATTACATAAATTTATAAAAAATTATAAATTGCATTATGTAATTTTATATCCCATTCCCTAAGCTGGTGTGTTAACCCTTGGACCAAATTGATTGGGTCCTCTTGTTCTCCTTGACATCCAGTCTAAGAATGTTTATTGCCATGAAAAGTGATGAACAAGAGAGGCAGAATTCCAACTGCTGGATGTGACATATAAATACAGTCACTTCCCTAGCTTAGGCTAGAGCCCTTTTAAAGAGTTCCTTTAGCCTCTGCAATAAAAATCAACTTATCCATCTAAGACTCATCCTTGACTCCCTAAAGAGAGATTCATTGTCATGCCCAGGGTGACGCACCGACACTCATTATATATTTTCATTTGCTTGCTGCAATGGGTGCAGTCAAGGTATTTGAAGCATCACTTGTTATTTAAGTTTATTGTTATTTCATGCGAGTGGCAGCTTGTGAAGCTCATTGAAACTACCAGGCACCACAGTGGCACAATTAAGGGAAAAAAGAAATACCCAGCACTACCAATAAATGTCAACGCAGAGAGGTGATATTATAGTCAGCACTGTGGAAACAGTGGTTTCTAAGTGTCTCATTGCCCCCTGGTTTATATGTGGGCTGCTCCTGCCTATAAGGGCAGTTAGCCAATTATCAAACATATGCTCAGATGGTTCTCTCGGTGCTGCCTACCTGCCCAACTGGCTCTCAATTAATCCAAGAAAGGGGATGAATTTCTTTTGCACTTTAATTTCCCTGTTGTGGCATCATACAATTTCAATAAGCAAAAGATTTCACTGGCTTCTACTGGGTAATAAACCTCAAGAACTGACTAAATATTATTCAACGGTAGAATCCATTTCTGCATGTATTCAGTTTCTGTACATGGCTTATACAGTGGATTAGCAAATCAATGCAAGATTAAATGCAAGCGAAAACAGTGATTATAAAGCCAGACACCACCATGAAGCTTGCAACGAACCCATTTTCGGTAACATGTATAGCCAGTATGCAATAACCCACTGCCCCTCCCTCCTTCCCATTGGTGATTTCTTACTTCGTTGCCCTGTAGTGTATCTTGATTCTAATTTAAGTCAATTCTATAGCCTTTTACAATGGGGTATAGTGTATTCCATCTGTACTTATGAGCAGAAGATGCTTCCAAGAGCAACTAAGTTACTCAGATATGGCAACAGCGGGAAGTTCTTCACGCATTAGCTCTGAGACTGCATCCTAGCCTTTTGGTGTACTTGTATTCATGCACAACCATGTTGACTCCATGTTATTCCTGTTAAGTATGTTGGGAAGGGCGGGATTCAATTAACATTTAATTTGATTTTTTTTTCATTATAATAGGTTTTAGCTATTATAATCTGCAGGACAGATACCCTGAGCAGAAGTGGATGGGACCATTACTTAATTATTCCATTTGACAAAGTCAGTCCTTGCTGTAATTCACACATGAATGGCACCAATTTGCATGTAAATAGAAACTGTACATGCTTCTCTGGAGCTAAAAAGCTTCTTTTCAAGGTTTCAAGGTGGAATTAGCCATGGGCACATCACAACTTGATAACTCAACCTTGTAGAAAGACATACCAGCTAAAATAACTGTAAATATTCTTTTGTTTGTTTCCTGGTAGGATTACATATTTGTTTAACGCAGGATGGAGAATCAATGACCTGGCTGTAGACCATGGCAGATCCTACCTAGCATGCCTTCTCATCCTTGGGCCAAACTACCGTATTTTTGGAGTATAAGACGCACCTTTTTCCTCCCTAAAAGTGGCTGAAAATTTGGGTGTGTCTTATACTTCGAATGTAGCTTTTTTTTCCAGCCCTAACTAGGTGCTAACAGATCTTCCCAGCTCTTACCTTGCAGGCTCTTTCATTGTTACTCTCTCCGAAAAATGTTTTTCCAGCCCTAAGTCTTTGCAGGGTTTTTTTTCATTGCTCTACTTGCTCCAAAGAAGTTTTTTTCTAGCCCTAACCAGGTGCTAACGATCTTCCCAGCTCTTACTGGCTTGCAGGCTCTTTCATTGTTACTCTCTCAGAAGAAGGTTTTTTTAAGTCCTAACCAGGGGATAAAATAATGTGCTGAAGCTGACCAGACTAAGGATGCTAGCCAGATGAATACCTGGTAGGCAGATTGTTTTCCCCTATTTTCCTCCCCAAAAACTAAGGTGCGTTTTATACTCCGGTGCGTCTTATACTCCGAAAAATACGGTATATATTCCTTCAGGTAAAGCTTGAAAGATCTGCTCAAAACATCTTATTCTTGGGAAGAAAGCTCATTTTATTTCAATGCTGATTGAGGAAAATATTCTTTGTATAGCTACAAAAACAAAGTCAGGTGCTAAAGGGAGAATAGATCATTTTGGTCTTCAGACTCCAGCAGTTCCTTAGTGGACACAAAGGAATGTGTGTTCTACTTCTTCTCCATTCAGCATGGAAACTGAAGACCCTGCCTCATCGTCCATCATTTTCTGTCCCTCATGTAGCATGGATGAATGTGTGTATCAATAGGAAGCGATTCTGGGATACTTCAATCATTATAAAAGTGACAGGAATAGTTTGCGACAATAAGGGTATTCTTACCTACTGTAAGCATTGGAGGAGTCAGATAAATTTAGGCAATGGGTAGAATAGTGTAACAGGGCACACCCTCTGCTGAGGCAGATCACAGAACTGTCACAATGTTGTGCTTGTTACTCTCACTATAAGAGAATGGACAGGGAATGGCTCTGACTTCACCCACTATAGAAAGTTGGGCATAAATGAAAATAACATCAAGTTATCTTGGGAAAGATAAGAGATCATTGGCTTATGAGTTGTACAACATCAAGAGAGTATTCTTTTAGAAGAGCCAGATCAATTTCCTTGCATGAAGATCTCCGCTGTCCTATGACTTCAAAGGCTTATTTCTCCATTTATACACATCCTTCTCCTGTCTTTGCAATGCTTGCTAGAGCAGAGTCTTTAAGCAAACACTTACCGTATTTTTCGGAGTATAAGACGCACCTTTTCTCCTCTAAAAGAGGCTGAAAATTTGGGTGAGTCTTATACTCCGATTGTAGCTTTTTCGAAGCTTCTTTTTCCAGCCCTAACGAGGTTCTAACGATCTTCCCGGCTTGCAGGATTTTTTCATTGCTACTTCCTCGGAATAAGTTTTTTTTCCAGCCCTAAGTCTTTGCAGGCTTGTTTTCATTGCTATTCCCTCCGAAAAAGGTTTTTTTCAGCCCTAACCAGGGGATAAAATAATGTGCTGAAGCTGAACAGACTAAGGACGCTAGCCAGATGAATACCTGGTAGGTAGATTTTTCCCCCTATTTTCCTCCCCAAAAACTAAGGTGCGTCTTATACTCTGAAAAATACGGTAAATGCATCCAGTAACATAAACAATATTACTTGGTGACACTCATGTCTTGCCGGGTTTTAAAAGGATGACTGATCTTGCAGCATTTGAATCTTACTGGTCTTCATTATGACACTGGGTTTTTACTTTCATATTGTTGATGACCATTTATTGAGCGGCTGTTTGGTGTTGTGGTTAAGGTACCAGGCTGGAAACTGGGAGAATATGGCTGGGCACACAAAGCCAGTTGGATGACCCTGGGCCAGTCAATCTCTCTAAACCCTAAGAAGGAAGCAAGGGCAAACCACTTCTGAAAAACATTGCCAAGAAAACTGCAGGAACTTGTCCAAGTAGTCACCAAGAGTCAACACGAAGTCACCAAGAGTGTTACTTGAAGGCACACAAGTGCAACCCACTACCCCCAACAAACAAACATTATTAGATAGTTGATGTTATTATTTTTCTGCTGTTATGGAGCTTTTACGGTGCATGGCTATCTTTGTAAGCTCCTATAAAGCTTGGTGGCTAAAGTGCTACTTATCATTTGATGCTTCAAGAGTTATCTGCCTAGGTGAGGGCAGGCATGCATTTCGTAGTTTAAAGCCAAGCCAGAGCAAGAGGGGAAGAGACATAGGAGTTTTTGGATGGCTTGCAAGAATTACCCTAATAATATTACACTGTTTTAATAAAACCAATACATCTTTAAAAACCTGTTGTATGCATACAGTGATTGCAACCGTACTATATACACTTTACATTCATGAGGTTTGCGCCTTAGCATTTCCACATGGAAAATTCAACAAATCTGCCTAAGATCTTCAGAACCCATGACAAAGCATAGTGCAGTGATGGCTAACCTTTTTTGGCTCTGGTGCCAAAAGGGTGTGCGCACGGCGATAGCGCGTGTGTGCGTGCCCACATCCTTAATGCAATGCTCTCCCCCGCGCATGCGCACAACCCTTGCACTGCCCCCTGCACATGCACATAACCCCCTGTACTGCCCCCCCCGTGCATGCGCAAAGGCCTCACTGAAGCCTCCGGACTTCCGGTAGGCCCATTGAGCCGTTTTTCGCCGTCCCCAGGGTTCAGGAGGCTTTCCTGAAGCCTGGGGAGAGCGAAAACGGCCAAAAAAAGGCAGAAAATCAGCTGACCAGCGCGCACATGCGCGCTGGAGCTGATATAGGGCAATGCCTCGCGTGCCCTCAGATATGGCTCCGCGTGCCACCTGTGGCACCCATGCCATAGGTTCGCCATCACTGGCATAGTGTATCACCTTGCAATAGGCTCCATTCATGTCATCACGTTGAGCAATGCGCTGTTTTTTGGGCTCCACGTGGTTTCTAAATCTAGGCACTAAGATCTGTAAAGCATAGCAAACTGTGCAACTCAGCCACTGTTATCTATGGTTTTATTCAGTCAATCCTTTTACTCAACAAAGAAACTATAGTTCAACGTGAGTTAGCTCCTCAGATGTTGCAAGGCAGATCATTCCTAATCATTCTCCACAATGTCTTGAAATAATGGAAAATTAAGCCAGCAATGTCTAGAATCCAAGATTTAAAAAAGGCTAGAATAGAAAGCACTGATCTGTATGGAAAATCTATCTGACTTGATAGAAATACAATATAGAATCAGGAAAATGTGTTTTCTAACTCCCAGAACTGTGCTTCAATTCAGTTCTGCAAACTAACACCGCTGGCTTATCAGAAATGGCAGCAATTGGAAAAATAAAGAACATTCATCAGGAAATTGTGTCAGACACAGACCTTTGCATTTTTAAGCATTCACACTGAAAACTAAACAGGAGGCAGCTAAATATTACACCTGAATTGATGCATTAGTAAAGAAAGGTTAATGAAAGTTCAGGTTTAACAACAGAGGCATTCAGCCCAGTTGAGATCAGCCACATCTACTAAAGTACAGCTTATTCTTAAGTGCGTACATTTTTTTTTGCAATAACTTTCAAGTTCAAATCCATCAAAACGTAGAAATGGGAAGACCCTGGATGCAAACTTCTCCCACTGAGCTTTTGCAGTAGCGATTATGAAGAGAGTCCTGCCCTTGAGAAACAATGGTAGGAATGTTGCTTTCCTTATGCAGATAAAATCACCCAGCTCATTTCTCTCTCCATAACTTGGCAGAAACGTTCAAAAGGCAATTCATTTTACCATACCCTTAAATCAGAGCAAAGCTACTCTTCATTTCATTAAAAGAGTTATAAACTGTGTATCAAGAATTATGAACAACATTGCCCTGGTTTCTTTTCCAGCTCCTTGAGGGTAATTTAAAACAGAAAGAGAAAACAATAATAAGGAAATGTGACCCTGCATGGGCCATGAGAATTAAGTAGGATACCAAGAGATATTTCCTGGCTCCAATTCTTTGAAGAGATTTTCATTGGTCTCACAAGGCGAATTTAAAAAAATAACACCACCTTATTGTTCCCTGGTTTTATCTCCTGCTCTTTTCAAAGCAGCGAATTTCCATCTGCTGCATTTAGAACTTAAACTGTCCCCCAAACTAAGAAAATTTAAAGAGTTCCTTTTAGAAGTGCCACGGACCCTATAAAACCTTGACTTTGCATTCTTCCAGGACCTGTGCATGCAGCTCTATTCAGTTTATCTCAGCCACCAAAGGCCTATTTCTTCTTTCATCTGCCATCAAAAGTATAAACATTCGAACAGTATGCACCCTTGAAAGTAAGAAGAGCTGTTCTGAATGCTGTTATTATCACTTAAAATGAGCTATATCCCTGCATGATTCATGCTCAAATTAAATCATTTCAGTCCCCTTTCAGCTCAGTGGGAAACTCTTTAATGCAACAAAAACTAATCATATTCCAGTTATATTTGATGAAGCTGGATTATAGCTCAGTCTCCAACCTTCATATTGGCGTAGCTATTGTGCTTTGTGTGTCTGTGTCCTGGACAATCATTTATCCAGTGCTCTGCATTAACCTGGTGTTTCAGGATTCAATTAAATCTCAAGGGTAGACATCAGATGAGATGCATGCATGCACCCACACGCACACACTCACCTTTGATCTCCAGATGTAAGAGCAACCAAGGAAACAGAAAAAGGAAGGGATAACACAGAAAAATGAAGAGAACCCTCCAGCAATTTGTAACAATAGATTATGCCTAAATGGACTATGGCAGTGATGGCGAACCTATGGCACGGGTGCCACAGGTGGCACGCGGAGCCATATCTGCTGGCACACGAGCTGTTGCCCTAGCTCAGCTCCAGCGCGCATGTGTGTGCCTGCCAGCTGATTTTTGGCTCGCGCAGAGGCTCTGGGAGGGCGATTTTGGCCTCCAGAGAGCCTCCAGGGTGGCAGGGGGAGCGTTTTTGCCCTCCCCAAGCTCCAAGAAAGCCTCTGGAGCCTGGGGAGGGCGAAAAATGGGTCTATCGGGCCCACTAAAAGTTGGGAAATGGGGGAGTGGGGGGGTCACGCACGCATGCACAGGGGTGTGGGGCGAGTGTGGGGCTTTGAATTATGGGTGTGGGCACGCACGTGCGTGCGATAGCGCACATGCACACTATTTCGGCACCCAAGGAAAAAAAGGTTCGCCATCACTGGACTATGGCATGTGTCTGACTGGTGTCCTAACTCAATCAAGAGTCTCAAGCCATCCAGCAATAAAAATCCAGTCTTTTATTAGGAGCACCATGTCAGCATTACCTAGGTGAAGCCAACTCTGTCTTCATCCCCTTCACGCCTTGCCTCTGACCCCGTTTCCTCCTCCCCCCAAAGTGTGTCTCCCGGTCACATTCCCCAATGAGGTAATTTCAGGGGTTGCAGAAGTCACTCCCTTCCAGGCATTGCTGGTATCCACAGAAATGGCCTTGACTTGGTCAGCCAGAATACATCTTGTAATGACTTAGGAGTTAATTCCTCGGTGCAGCTGCGAGGCGCAATTTCTCATCCCCCTGCCTATGGCAACTGGGGAGCAGGTCAGGGAAGCTTCAAGAGTTGACAGCATGGGTCCAGTCTACTTCAGGAAATGGCTCACCCAGTTGGGACTGGCCCATCCCACCTGTGCTGGCAGACAGGGCATACTATGGATTCCATCAGCCAAGGAATTTCAGCTGATGGGCTCCAGGAGAAGAGCCTTCCCTGCCATGGCTCCTGCCCTCTGGAACATCCTACCCCTTGAAGTGAGATTGATTCCCACGCTTCTCATTTCTCAAAAGAACCTTAAGATGGTTTGGGAACCTGAATGGGGAGTTTCATACTGGAGATTGTTGACTAATTAAAATTCACACCTCCCGTGAGACCGCCTCCCTTCTTTGCTATCTTGTCCTCATGGTTCTATCTATTAATGTTATATTTTTATAATGGATGATTTCAATATTTATATATTGTAAGTCATCCAGAAACATTAGAGACAAGATGGGCTGCAAATAAATTTTACAAACAAACAAGCAAACAAACAAACAAAAAAGGGAGCAGTCAGATAAGAGACAGCAGAGCATTCAGCTGCATAATGGGTAGAGCAATAGATTCAGAAAGGACCCTCCCTAAGTTCTGGGGGTGTAAAGGTGACAGTGGGAGATTTGTACTCAGACTTGCATGAATCTGTTAATCTGGTAGAATTTATTTATCTGATCATGTTTCCCGACTGGTCCATATGATAAGGCTGGCATCAAGGAGACATTCCCCATGGAACTGTTTTAGATGCAGACAATCAAGAAGACATAAAAGAAGTGAAATAATTTGTCTCTCTCACACAAGAAAGAAAAAATCTATCAGCCATGACACAAGAAATCTAGGCATCTGAAAAAGCCACCAATTTGAAACCAACCTGAGAATTAGAAAAACAAAAACCTCTGTAACATGGGAAGAAAATTTCTGAAGAACCACAAAATCTTTTGCCACCACATTGATTTAAGACTTTTTTAAAAAGGTTGGGAGTGAAAAGAAGACTAGGGGTGACATAGCAGGCTTCCAAATCTAAGGGACAACCACAAAGAAGAAGGGGTTGACATATTTTCCAAACCTGAATGCAAGACAGAAGCAATGGATGGAAACTAATCAAGGAGAAATCCAACCTAGAACTAAGGAGAAATTCCCTGACAGGTGAGAACAATTAATCAGTGTAACAGCTTGCCTTCAGAAATTGTGGGTGCTCCATCACTGGAAGTTTTTAAGAAGAGATTGGTTAGCCATTTGTCTGAACTGGTATAGGCCAGGGTCTCCTGCTTAAGCAGGAGTTTGGACTAGAAGACCTTCAAGGTCCCTCCCAACTCTGTTATTCTGTTATTCTCTAATTCTAAGGAGCATCAGAGAGCTCTGCAAGAGTTGTGCAGTTGCCTAGAGGTAGAGCTCTCGCTTCACAATCAGGAGGCTGTGAGTTCGATCCTAGGTAGCAGCAGATATTTCTCTCTCTGGGCACACTGAGTAAATATCAGCTGTGAACTCTGCATTGGCAACAGGAAGGGCATCCGGCCAGTAAACACTCAGCTCCATTCAGTTGCCCTGACTCCACCCCAATGCAAGGGATTACGGGGTGAGAGAGAGTGAGTGAGAGGGGGTGAGAGGGTGAGAGGGGGAGAGGGTGAGAGGGGGAGAGGGAGAGGGGGAGAGGGAGAGGGAGAGAGAGAGGGAGAGAGAGGGAGAGAGAGAGGGAGAGAGAGAGGGAGAGGGAGAGAGAGAGAGAGAGAGAGAGAGAGATCTGCAAGATGAAATGCTGCTGCCTAAAACCTTATTTGTACCTTGCGGCTGATGGGCCTCTTGAAGGGATCTCAATTCTACTAAGTTATGCTAATGCTCCTTTTTCTGCTGAAAGGCAAAACACTAACACCTAAAAGAGGCAGCCCAGGAAACAATTGCTAGCCTTGCAAAGTTTGTTCTATTCCACTCAGCTGTCCTTCTGACATTTCCTTGCAAAATTTAGAAAGGGGGGGAGGCGATCCCCTCTTATTGACATTTCTCTTGGCGAGATGTTAGCAAGCCTCAACATTAACAAAACTTCCTGTAAATGCATTTTGTGCTTATCGATGGAGTCCTTCAGTAATTCTCAGGCAACCAAGCTTCAGGGCTCGGCTTTGTTTTCTTGAAAAACCCAACAGACTATTAGAAACCTTGCCTCTTTTCATAAAGCAATGGATTGCAAGCGCTGTTGAAGAGGATTACAGAAACCAGGAGTTCACACTATAAGCTTTTACTTTTTAGTGTCTTAATACACACAGGGAAACTTTGCCCGGCCCTCTCAAATAAATAAATAAGACCATCAATCATCCTGCTAGGGATAAACCCTAATTCCTATCCTGGCTAACAGATTTTAAAGGTCAAGAATGAACAGGAGTGTTTGGCTTAATTTTAAATGCCATCGTTACTCTTGCAAGAGATCCTGGCCATTTATTCCTACTCTGCTTACTTGTAGGAAGCTATTTAAAATGGGATACAAAGTTTAGATTATGAAATGCAAAGCAGTATCCAGATATTGCTTTTTTTTAAAAAAAAATCCAGTTTTAGGGCAAGGCAAAGAGATTTTTCAGGTTTGCCGAGAAATATAATGTTTGGAGATTTACAACAGTTCATCTGCTTCAGCTATGATTTCTGAAATCAGAGTCCATGCTGGGGAAAAGCAGAAATGAATGTCTTGCTGATCTATCTTCTATCTTTTTTTTTTACATACAAATGGAAGGGGGGACATTAATTGGGGTGGAGGCAGGATCATGTTTGCAGCAAGATTGTATTGCTCTACTTCAACCAAGCAATGGGAGAAAAACCTTGAGAGTGAAAAGAAGTTGTCATTACAATTGTGCTTTTTTTCCCCTTCCGCCACACACTAATCATAATAGCAATAGCAATAGCAATAGCACTTAGACTTATATACCACTTCATAGTGCTTTGCAGCCCTCTCTAAGCGGTTTACAGAGTTCAGCATATTGCCCCCAACAATCTGGGTCCTCATTTTACCGACCTCAGAAGGATGGAAGGCTGAGTCAACCTTGAGCCGGTGAGATTTGAACAGCTGAACTGCTGAACTAGCAGTAGCCTGCAGTGCTGCATTTAACCACTGCGCCACCTCGGTTCATAATAAACAGAATATCTACCCCATGGTATTTTACAATGCCATAATTCATTGCAAACCCTGATTAGAGCTTAACCTGCTGATCTCATGGTGCATCCATGTAATTTTCTTGATAACCATTTTCATGGTTGCCATTCCTTCCATCTACAATAGCAATAGCCCTTAGACTTATATATCGTTTCACAGTGCTTTTACAGCCCTCTCTAAGCGGTTTACAGAATCAGCCTATTGCCCCCAACAATTTGGGTCCTCATTTTACCCACCTCGGAAGGATGGAAGGCTGAGTCGACCTTGAGCCTGGTGAGATTCAAACTGCCAAACTGCTGGCAATCAGCAGTCAGCAGAAGTAGCCTGTACTCTAACCACTGTGCCACCACGGCTCTGCACCACAATGTTTTTCAACTTCCTAAAGTAGCCTACATTTCTACTCTTTCCTGCTAGTCTTCCAAGTATTAATCAGGTTCATCTGAGGATTTAAGACACTTAAAAATGGAGTGCCCCACCAACATTGACAGAGCAAGCCACTTGAATATAAACAGATGAATTGCCTGTGGTCATTCCTTGATTAGGGTATTGTTCCTTGCTTTTGTTGTCTGATGTTAACCCCCACCCTCTGCAGCATGGATGATGTTACATAGTTGGGTAATGAAATATCTGTGTGAGATGATAGGCTGCCTGCAAAATGGCAAGCACCTGAGGGTGATTGTATAGTTCTGAAGTTTCCATATTTTGTAAATCACTGGGAGTCAGCAGGAGATACATGCTAGAAATGAAATAAACACATAAAATTCCAGATTATGTTCCCTTCCTGCAGGATGGCAAAACAAAGCTACTATAGCTGATACGTTAAAGCAAAGTGATGGGATGCATTTAGGCTACTAAGTAAAAGGCATGGCGGGATACAAATTAGGGCTGGCCGTACTTCTAAAAAGATTGGAAGAAGCGTCTTCCCACATCTTGTAATTCTTGATGCATGCATAACTTTTTCCAGGCTTCCACACAAGCAGGTCAAAAGATGCAGATGCATTAAGAATCACATTAAAGATGTCTCCTTTCATTATTTTATTCATTCAAGATGACTCTTGGTTTTTTTAGGTTTGGGCAGATGCCTGGGGAAAAAAAACATACTTTAATGAGTAACAGAGGGGTGCTGTATTTGCATGAAGTCTGAAGCACATCTGCCTAATTGTCCTCCAAGTATACAGTGTTATATTACCTGATAACACTTTTCAAATATTTGAAGAGCTGTCACACAGAGGAGAAGAGCAAACTTTAGCCCTTCCCCACATCTAAATTTAATGTTTTGTTTTGTTATTCAGTCATTCAGTTGCTTCTCATTGCTTGGTACTAGACGAACAGACTTTCTCCACCATTGTCTCTAAGTCACTGGTTCTCTTGAGTTCCTGCTCCCTTCATGCTTCTTTCATTAGTCACTCATGCCCTTGTCACCTCCCAATTGGACTACTGTAATGCACTCTACATGGGGCTACCCTTGAAGAGTATTTGGAGACTACAATTGGTGCAAAATGCGGCTGCGCGTGCTGTGGTGGGTGTTTCAAGATACACCCATGTAACACCCATACTCCGCCAGCTGCATTGGCTGCCCATTGGTCTCCGGGTACAATTCAAGGTGTTGATCATCATCTTTAAAGCCCTTCATGGCTTAGGACCAGGCTATCTCCGGGACCGCATTCTACCTCATACTTCCCTTCGACCGGTCAGGTCCCACAGAGTGGGTCTCCTCCAGGTCCCGTCAGCCAAACAATGCTGACTGGCGGGGCCTAGGGGGAGGGCCTTCTCTGTAGGGGCCCCTGCTCTCTGGAACCAACTTCCCCCAGAGATCCGAATAATCCCCACCTTGCTGGCCTTCCGAAAAGCCATTAAGACATGGCTCTTCCTGCAGGCAGGGTTCTGAGACAATTTTACATCTGAGGTCTCCCCCATGTATGCATGGTGTCGTGTATCTTTTAAAAAAACTTTTTTTAAATTGTTTTTAATGATTTTATTGTTTGGTGTTCTTTAAAATGCTGTACGCCGCCCTGAGTCCTTAGGGAGTAGGGTGGCATAGAAGAATTCCCAAATAAAATAAATTAGTGATCCCACCAAGCTTTGTCCTCTGTTGGCTTCTTTTTCAATTGCCTATAATTTTTCCAAGCATCAGGTCTTCCCCAAGGAGATCCATCGTTCATATTATGCGTCCAAAATGATTAAGCTGCATTTTCATCATTAGTGCTTCCAATGGACCAGTCTGGTTTTACTTTCACATCAAATGACTCTTTCTTCTTGCAATCCAAGGTATTTTCTCCAGCACAATTTCAAGGCATCAATGTTTCTTCATTCAGCCATTCTGATGCCCCAATTTCCACAGCAGTGTATTAACATCTGGGAATACTACTACTTAGGCAATAGTAATGTGTAATAATACTACTTACAGTGTAATGTGTCTGTACTTTACAAGATGGCAACTTTCAGCAGAAATATTAGGAAAAATTATTAAGCACAGTATGAAGATAAAATAAATATCTGTCAATTATCCAGGATGACAGTTACACAAGCTCTTGTTTTAGTAATGTCAAAATCTGTTTCATTAAAAGAAAAACGTTGCTTAAATCAGAAAGACAGTATTGCAAACTTCATTTACTTGATGTTACAATCATTTTCAGAAATAGAAAAGAAACTCCTAGATGTTTTTAATGGAAGCCATGCTTAGAGTTAATTAGCCCATTAATGGATTAAAGTAGCGGGCGTAGTAGTCAATAACTTAGCCTATCCTAGGTAAAGTGTCAAATGCTTAAGTGTAAATGAGAATCCAAAATAAAAATAAAAATTAAAGCAAATAATATGGAAACAAAAATAGGTAGTTTACAGGTGTGTAGAGACCTCTAGTGTCCTTTAAAATATGAAATTCAAGGATGCCTCATTGCTATAAGACTCCGGCTTTCATATTATTACAAGAAACTATAATTATCTGTCTCAAGACAAATGGAGAAACTCTCATGTTGAGGTTCTTTTATTTATTTTTTGTTATATTTTTTCCCATTTCTGAGACACTACATTAATTAGAACCAAAATGGCCAGAGAGAGGAAAATAGGCCCATAGCAAGGTTTACTCAATACTAGTTTGTTGAATAAACCACAATGTCTGCAAGTCAGAATCTAATATGATTTGTTAGCACAGCCAGTAAACTCAATCTATGCTTTTCTCTAGTGTTGCATCCCAGAATATCTCTTCTCAAAACCTTGAGTTATAACACAGCTACCAACAAATGTTAAGGAAAAAAATTGTTTCATATAGGTTCTCCTGCTTGATCAGGGGGCTGGACTAGAAGACCTCCAAAGTCCCTTCCACCTCATTCTATTCTATCTTGATCCTGGGTGAATTAGATTCAGGATTCCAATCTACTTTGGTTAATAATTCTCTCTCTCTCTCTCTCTCTCTCTCTCTCTCTCTCTCTCTCTCTCTCTCTCTCTCTCTCTTTTCTTAATCACCCATCTCCCTCATTATTGGGCATAAGAAATGACAAATTCTAAATAAGAAACTTCATAAAACCATAAGACACACATTGTTTTCTGACAAAAACATCCCTAATAATATATCTCCAATATTTCATTCAGACCTTTCTTGAAATATTTCCAATATGAAAACAAAGACCAGTTGTATCGCAAATATCGTGCAGCCTTGCCACAGCATTTTACTTAAAGTAAATTAAAATTAAATAAAAATAAAAATAATTAAATTGTCCCAAAGGCCAAAAATAGTAGAAATATAAGGCCCCAAATTACCCACATTACTCTTCCTTCAACCAATTTCCATCAACTCTGCAATTCATGCCTCATCCGCCATTTTGTCTAATGTTGGACCACCTGAGGAAATAAAAGTAATATCAAACTCTGAGGTAAATAATTTCTCCTTACCTTGAAAATCCACTTTTTTCATTTCTGAAGAGACCCACATGAGCTGGGAGAATTAAGTCCCCAAAGTCACAGTCTTTAATTTTTGTATTCAGAGACCATGTTTCAGAAAACTTTGTCCTGACCTAGCCCTGTGCTGTTAATAATAGCTATTTGGTAATCAGAAGGTGAAACGGTTTACAGCTGAGAGCAAAGTCTTATCACCTACAGACATCTCTAGATGAAGCTGCTGCTAAAGCCTGGGAATAGAGCAGTTTAAAAAACAATAATAATAATAGAAAACTGGGCAAGCCTGCTTGGAGTATTAAGAATTGCTTTGCTGAATCAAGCAGAGGGTTATCTAATTCTTAAATCTTATCTCAAGGGCTATCCTCAGCTGCTGGGAAATATGCCAAGAGAACATGAAGTTGATGGCTTGACTTTATCTTTCATTCCTGCTTCTTTTATTCCAAAGAGCATTCTAGTTGTACTGAGATAGAAGCAATGCTTGTGACAGAGTTTAGTGCATTTATTGTCCTAACCCACCGTAATGTATAAACCACAATTTATGGTTTGCAATGTTCTGTGAAGGCAGTTTCCATGTTGAACAGAGTATGATTTAATAATGAAGGGTTTGAATCACCTGTGTCTTATTTGCATTGGAAATTCTGTTCACTTGTATCCTGCCTTTATTATTTTTATAAATAAGGCAGCAAACGTATTCAACACGCCTTCCTCCTCCTATTTTTCCCACAACAACAACTCTGTGAGGTAGGTTGGGCTGAGAGAGAGTGAATGGCCCAAGGTCGCCCAGCCAGCTTTCAGCTTATGATCTTAATTCAGTCTGAAATACAGTCTGAAAACAGTTAAATTGAACTGTTGGCATGAATAACTTTTGTTTCAAAATGGTTTGTTGATTGCATTTCCATGCACATGTACTGAACTGATTGGTAAAATTGTTAATTGATAAAAACTGAAAACTCAGTCTGAAAACCTGCTTCCAAGGAACCATACAATCAAACATGGTGATCTGTACTTTAGACAATGATACTACAATGACAAAACATTTTGTGTTTGTGATGTCATGCCCTCAAACTTGCAACACATGACATATAAGCACCTAAGAAATGGAGTTTACATTGCTGTGGGCAGCATTCCTTTTTGTTGTTCCCCTCCCACCATCATGTTCAACTATGGGATCAAATCACATATAGTAATAGGAACGTGGTTTGCTCAATTCAATTTTCTGGTTTCACACAACCAAATGAACCATTATAGCAATAGCACTTAGACTTATATACCGCTTCAAAGTGCTTTACAGCCCTCTCTAAGCGGTTTACAGGGTTCAGCATATTGCCCCCAACAATCTGGGTCCTCATTTTACCCACCTCGGAAGGATGAAAGGCTGAGTCAACCTTGAGCCTAGTGAGATTCGAACAGCTGGACTGCTGAACTAGCAATCAACTGAAGGTCGCAATGCTGCTTTTAACCACTGCGCTATCTCAGCTCATGTCCATTATATGGACTGAAACCTATTTAACCTGAATACCATTAGAAAATATCCAAAGGATATAGAAAATGCTGTCTTTCCTGCCCTCTAGTGTCTTACTGAGGTTTTGCAACCAGGTAAAATAGAACCCTCTTTGTTAAATAGGCAATCGTTGACAACGTATTACGAATTCTCGCTCCTTGCCATTTCCTTCAATAGGCTATGTGTAATTGAGAGATGATTCAATCTTCTAATACTACAGCAAGTAAACCTAGTAGAAAGATTGAATAGCACACTGTAGTTGACTATCTCAGGATCTTGTCAAAGTGTTTCAGCTAAAGTATTATCAAATTGAACTCAAAAGATATTCAGCCAGCTCTCTGGGTCTTCCTGTCTGATGTAAGCTTTCTAATTTTTTTTTAGAATTATTACTAATAGTTTCTGGAGAAAGGAGCAGTTTGTCAAATATGTATATTTTAACAAGTGTTTCAAGAAACTGTTCCAGTCTCCATTACATTTGCTACAGTGAATCACACTAGTGAGATTAGACTGCCACCTACTGTTTTTCAGTAAAATAGCTTTAATGGGGATGGGAGAAAAAACAGTTTAAAAACCTTTTTCCGATACCTGGGGACGGACGGATGGACGGACAAATTTGATCGTTGTGTATCCCAATAGGAAAACAGACCTGGTCTGCATCTCCCTGGGAGCTCTATTTAGTGTTTCAGATCTAATATTAGAGAAAGGTACCCCCATATTCTTTCTACATTCTTTCCCAGCCTCAAATTGAAGATAGCCCTCTTCATCTCTTTTGTAGCCCACGATCACCATAAGCCTATGTTTCTCAGCCTCAACAACTTTAAAAGCTATAGATTTCAACTCCCATAATTCCCAGGCCTTGCTGAGGAGGGAGAAAACTTGCTAAATCGGAGTAACAAGGCCTTAAGCAATCCTTGACTTCATTGCAACTATTAAAGTATCAGGATTCATTTTAAAAAACACACACAATAAACAGACTATTGCTTACAAACAATAGTCTGTTAAGAGGATTGAGGGTGCATTCAGGTCATGGAGGACCCATAGCGGAAAATGACCAATTCTCATCCTCAGGAAAAATTCACGGCACTTTTTACAGGCATGTTAGAAACTTTACAAGATAATGTATTGGTAGAAATATCCCAGTGCGGCAAGGAGAGTTCCCAGCCTGCAAACCATCATCATCATCATCATCATCATCATCATCAATCAATCAATTAATCATCATCGATGTTTAATCAAGAATGCTTCTACCTTCCACGTATTCCTATTTGAGGGAACAGTATCATAATTAACAGTCTGTTGCTTCCAAACACTCAAGAGGTTTGGGGGCATATCTAATACCATGAAGGGCCCATAGTAAAAAGTTATTTGTCTTCCTTTGAAACCCAGTCAGACCAGGTTATTGGGGGGGGGGGAGATGTTTAGCTATAATATCCACAAAGTAACCTCTGAGTTTAGAAGAGCTCTTGACTGAAATTCAAGAAAGAAAGAGAGAAAGAAAGAGAGAAAGAAAGAGAGAAAGAAAGAGAGAAAGAGAGAAAGAGAGAAAGAAAGAGAGAGAGAGAGAGAAAGAGAGAGAGAGAGAAAGAGTGAGAGAAAGAGTGAGAGAAAGAGTGAGAGAAAGAGTGAAAGAGTGAGAGAAAGAGTGAGAGAAAGAGTAAGAGAAAGAGTAAGAGAGAGAGTAAGAGAGAGAGAGAGAAAGAGAAAGAGAGAGAAAGAGAGAGAAAGAGAAAGAAAAAGAAAGAAAAAGAAAAAGAAAGAAAGAAAGAAAGCTGAACTTCATTACTTCGACTCACTCTTCATAAAGAAACATTTTCAATGGCATGAAATATGTCACCATGCTCTAGTAACAAGAACTCTACAGCTTCATGACCCTCCTGAGTTTTGTGGAAAGAGTCGTTTGGAACAGTTACCGCTTACTCAAAAGAAACATGAAGCATAACTCCATCCGTTTACTGAATTATTCATTAGAAGGAATACATAAAAATCTGTATGTGGTTGAGAAACAGAGAGGATCTACACGTGAGAGTGGTGGGTGGAAAGACTTATCACTGAGTGCTTTTTTCTGCATAGGTTTACTCCTCCTTGTATTTTAATTTGTGGGGAAAGTTCATTTCTCTTTATTGGCAGCCATCGTTTACCAAAAAACCAGAGATACAGTATGTAAATCAGGTTTTCCTGGATGAGTAGGCTCCCTTCTTTTGATTTTTTTTAAAAAATATTATTATTATTATTATTTTAACAGGAGGTTAAAACATGCCTTTGAAAACATACAGAGAGTAAATAAAAAGCAAGGAGAGTGAGTGGAAATTATTCAAGTACTGGAGGAAAAATTGCTGCAGGCGACACTTTTCACACATTGTTGCTCAAATCAGGATTACAAGATGACAGTTCTAACTCTCCTGCCGACATTCATGGTGACTCTATTACATTATTTACTTCTCGTAAAATAACATTCTATTACAGCTGCGGCAAGTTGCTATTCTGAGTTCAAGGAGAAAAGATTCTCTTCGTCTGTCATTTGGGGGCTCCCAACTCACTAAGATAGATCTGTGGAGACCTTTATTAAGAAGACGTGTGTACAGTATCCATTTTACTGCCTCAGGGGGTGGGGGGAAGGAGGGGGGACACTAATTCTCAGATCATTGGATCCTGCTAGCTGTGATTAAAATGGGTTCCTATGTTGGAGGAAGGTCGCTCATGCCTAGTCACCTCTCAACTGGATTACTCTAAGGCAGTGGTTCCCAACCTGTGGTATGTGTACCACTAGTGGTACGCGAGGGCCTTCCAGGTGGTACGCGAACACTTTCGGGGTCATGAACGATTTTTAGTTAGTTATTTACTTCACAAAAATGTTTACTGCCTAACACAAGATAATCTGGCAATGATTTGCAACTGTTGCCACACGCCACCCACCTGGTCCCAGTGGCCCGAGAATCCAGTTGCTGGATGCGCGGGGCCAAAAAAGGAACGGTACAATTATGGAAATAAAGTGATATCTGATCGAATTTAGTTTCTCTGGAACCAGATGGTACGCGGCGACTGTATGGGACCTCCAAGTGGTACTCGATCACAAAAAGGTTGGGAACCACTGCTCTAAGGTACTTTACATGGTGCTGTCTGTTGAATAGCCAGGCGGCAGCCGAAAGGAAGGAAACTCAGACAGGCTGACAGGAACTCAGTAGCGTTTATTCAGTACCAGAACAGCTGTCAAGTCCTGAACCAATGGCAAGCCTTTAATTTCCCACGCGCCGGCTGCCTGCGCCTCAACCAATCAGGTTGAAGCAGCAGCCGGCGCGGTCGTGGGTCGAGGACGAAACGTGGTCATAAGTCGAGGATTTGGTGGTGACTTGGCGCGGTTATAAGTTCAGGATTTAGCACCGTCCTATCCAGAATCTTCAGCTGGTTCAAAAATGTGGGCAGTTATGTGTGCTTGTAGAAAAGCACAAATTGGGTGCCAACATGCTTCCTGGTCCTAATCAAGGTGCTGGTTTTGGCCTTTAAAGCCCTACAGGGAGAGCGACCAGGAACTCGTCGTTAATTGGTTCCAACAGGCAAGATGACTACTGAAAATAACGAGTACCAAACAAACTACTTGACTAAGGCGTGACCCTTGGAAAGGGTAATGAGTCATGAGGCAGCTGACACTGACAAGTTCTAGCCTCTGCGTGGAATACAAAACAAACAATGAGTACCGGGACCAAATTTTCACATTAAAATAGATCAAGCACCAAATTTGATAAGTTTCCAATTTCCAAGTACCGAGGTACCACTGTATTTGAGGGACGTGATTATATCTGTCCATTCCTTCAGATCTGGAAGAAGAAGGCGTGCTACAGGTCCCATCTGCTAGGGAGCAATATTTGGTGGGTCGCAGAAAGATGGCCTTCTCTGCCGTGGCCCCTGGCTTATGGAACAACTATACACACACATACACTGAAGTGAAGCTGGCTCCATCCCTATTAATTTTACGGAAGCTCCTCAAAATCAGATTTGTGGGTGGGGTTCCAAGAAGACCAAAAATGTACTGAGGGGATTCCATTATGGTTAACTGCACTATCCTAGCTTGTGACTCTTTTTCTGATTTCTTTTTTAATATGTGATGGTTTTATAGTGTTAATGTATGCCACCCCAGATCACTTTTGTGTGAGATGGGCAGCCGTCTAAATTTGATGAATAAATAAATTAATTAACCTGCTAAACTGGATTAATGAAACGCCCCTTATGGCCTTTGATGAAAGGGCTACCCCTGAACAAAGAAACCAAGCTTTTGACCTTGTGATGGCCTAGCTCAGTGATGGCGGACCTTTTTCCCTTGGGTGCTGAAAGCGTGTGTGCGTGCGCTATCACGCATGTGCGAGTGCCCATACCCATAATTCAATGCTTGGGGAAGGCAAAAATGGCCTCCCCCGCCCCCACAGAGGCCCTCTGGAGGCCGGAAACAGCCCATTTCCCAACTTCCGGTGACCAGGCCCATTTTTCATCCTCCCCAGGCTCCAGAGTCTTCCCTGGAGCCTGGGGAAGGCAAAAATGCCCCCCCGGCCCCCCAGAGGCCCTCTAGAAACCTAAAATGCCCTCCAAGAGCCTCCACGTGAGCCGAAAATCAGCTGGCTGGTGCGCACATGCGCGCTGGAGCTGAGCTAGGGCAACAGCTCGCGTGCCGGCAGATATGGCTCCGCGTGCCACCTATGGCACACGTGCCATAGGTTCGCCATCACTGGGCTAGCTCATATCTCGTGCTATGACAATAACTGGATTTCTCATAAAATGATGAGCTGCAAACTGCCTCATCCCATTTTAGCCTAGCCTAGTATTTTGTGCAAACCCAGCCATTAAATCAGAATGAAACGTTGAATGGATTCTGATGCATCCTTGACAAGAGATGGGAGCTTGGCCGCATGGTGCACTTTACAGCATACAGAATTGACTCTTGGCTGAAACGATTCAGAATGCATTTGCAGAATTCACTAGCATGAGATGCCATGAGAGGCATCCTAGATACTCATTACCTCCCCTTCCTTTTCCGTCATTGTTATCTGACTTGTTCTCTTGAGTAGCAGGCATTTAAAAAGGAGCAAGGTTGAGAAGCAGCTGTTCCCATTTCCTTCTGTCTTTCTGGGTTTCTAATTCATTCATTTTCAAATGAATCTGTCTGTTTGTGGAGTGGTCAACATTACCCAGTGGCATGTTTATCACTTGATAACTGCTGCCAGATTATAATTAGCTAGAGGAGAGGCAGAGAGGGGGAGAGATAGCGGAGTACAAGAAGTTTGGGTGACAGTTGTCATGGGATTGCCTGGCCTTCATGATCGGACATACAAGATGAATTCCAGCCGGCAATAGCCCTTAGACTTATATACCGCTTCACAGTGCTTTACAGCCCTCTCTAAGCGGTTTACAGAGTCAGCATATTGCCCCCAACAATCTGGGTCCTCATTTTACCCTTTTACTCGGAAGGATGAATCAACCTTGAGCCTGGTGGGATTTGAACTGCCAAATTGCAGGCAGCCAGCAGGCAGCAGAAGTAGCCTGCAGTACTGCACTCTAACCACTGCGCCACCATGGCAATATTTACATAATCATAATTTTAGATTGATAAAGATAGCCAAATCAAAAGACTCAAGGTCAGGAGCAGATGAACATCCTAGGAGATGGTAGATGACAGGAACATGTTGGCATAGACTTCTGAAGTCGAAGGATAAGAACCCATAAGGTGGTGCAGCGGTTAAAGTGGGGTACTGCAAGCCACTTTAGCTGATGGTGATCCGCAGGTCAGCGGTTCAAATCTCACCGGCTCAAGGTTGACTCAGCCTTCCATCCTTCCGAGGTAGGTAAAATGAGGACCCAGATTGTTGGGGGCAATATATAAATATACATTGCTTACTGGTGTAAACCGCTTAGAGAGTGCTTGCACTGTGAGGTGGTATATAAATGTAAATAAATAAATAATAAATTAATAATAAATTAATAAATAAATTAATAAATAAATTAATAAATTAATTAATAAATTAATTAATTAATAAATTAATAAATTAATAAATTAATAAATTAATAAATTAATAAATTAATAAATTAATAAATTAATAAATTAATAAATTAATAAATTAATAAATTAATAAATTAATAAATTAATAAATTAATAAATTAATAAATTAATTCAAGGCCAGGCGAGACCTTTTCATTAATTCTAGCGATGGAATAGATGTCACTCTTCTTCTTTTCATTTCATTTATCCCCAAAATAATAGAGATGTGAGAGAGGATAGAAGGATAATTTGTGTAGCATATATTGTTTTATTGACCAATAAAAAAGGGGACAGCTAAGAAGACTTTCTTCTCTATCGTCTCAGGACTGTTGTGGTTCACTTTATAGACTGCATTCATGCATCATGCCAAGCCATGAAGGAGTTTGTTTATTTTGGCTGTGAACCCAGCCAGCTTTTTTTCAAAATGATCATCCGTCATGATAAGTTACACCTTTTGTATCTATATATATTCAAATTCCAGTTGCAGCTCTCACAAATATAATAGGTAATGTAAATTCATGGCGAGGGTTTAAAAAGCCTGCTGAATAGTGATACTGTAGACAAACCTGCAAATAACATTTATGTAATTCGGTATGTAAATGCTAGCAACAGGAATCCTCTTTTTATTTATTGCAAAGGCTAGCACATTCATCAACTTGCCTAATTAAAATTTAGCAATTAATGAGTGGGGGCCAAATGGCACAGAGAGGTCAGAAGCAGCCTAAGCAAACTTATCATCAATGTGGAGTACAGTGGAGTTTCTAAAAAGTTCAGACTTTGCTTAATTAACCAATCTAATTACAGCCTTGACATCACCAAATGTAAAATGTTCTCTTCAAAAGACAAAAAGTCAAAGGCTTAATAGAGCAAACAACCTTTTTTTTCCCTAGGAAAGCAAGACAGAACTCTGAGTGGATGGCAAGAAGCTGTACCAGGCAATCAACAGAATTGTTGCAGTATTTTTGACAGAAATTAAAGCTAAGCAATAGAAAAGAATCCCAGGGCAACAAAGGAACTATAAGGGAATAAAAACTCATGCATATCCTGGGACATGAACTAACACCAAGTCAAGGCATTTAATAATCATCTTTCTTTGCAAAATGTTAGTTTTTATTACATGGCCTCAAGTGGCTAGTTGGGGGGGGAGAAAAACATGTCCATCTACAAAGAAAGCAAGCTTTGGGATTATCATTTCATTGATCGAAAACGCAGGGAAAAAAAGCAGAAGCAGAAATATTGTTCTTGCTCTCTTTTCTGTATTAAATAAAGAATTACTGGGGTGGAGGGGGAGAAGGGAAGTACCGATGCTTGCTGACTACAAGGATTCAAAATCTCCTTCCAAAAGAGATGGTAGGACATTCAGTTTTGTCCAGATTTAGCTGTATGGGAAAGAGAAACAAATGCTGATTGAAAACTTTCAGAGTCAAAGAACAATGTCTGGTTGAGTTGTCTTTGTACAAACCAGATAGATAGATGGAGAGAGACAGAGAGTGAGATGATAGATCCGTGATGGCGAACCTATGGCATGCATGCCACAGGTGGCACACGGAGCCATATTGGAGGCCACGCGAGGCCTTGCCCTATGTCAGCACCAGAGCGCATGCGCGTGCTGGCCAGCTGATTTTCGGCCTTGGGGAAGGCCATTTTTGCCCTTCGGAGGCTCCAGGAGGCTTCCCTGAAGCCTCCGGAATGCAAAAAATGACCCAACGGGCAAACCGGAAGTTTGGAAAAACGGACTTCCGGTTTGCCCGTTGAGCTGTTTTTCACACTCCTGAGGCTTCAGGGAAGCCTCCCAAAGCCTGGGGATGCTGAAAAAGGGGCCAACGGGCCAACCGGAAGTTCGTTTCTGAACTTCTGTTTGCCCCATTTGGCTGTTTTTCGCTGTCCCCAGGCTTCAGGAGTCCGGAGGCTTCAGGGAGGCCTGTGCGCATGCACGGGGGCCAGTATGGGGGCTGTGTGCATGCGCAGGGGGCCAGCGCGGGAGTTGTGTGCATGCGCAGGGGGCAGCGTGGGGGTTGTGTGCATGCGCAGGGGGGCAGCGCGGGGGTTGTGTGCATGCATGCTTTTTTGGCATGCGAGCCAAAAAAGGTTCGCCATCACTGTGATGGATGGATGGATGGATGGATGAATAAGAAAGAAAGAAAGAAAGAAAGAAAGAAAGAAAGAAAGAAAGAAAGAAAGAAGAAAGAAAGAAAGAAAGAAAGAAAGAAAGAAAGAAAGAAAGAAAGAAAGAAAGAAAGAAAGAAAGAAAGAAAGAAGAAAGAAAGAAAGAAAGAAAGAAAGAAAGAAAGAAAGAAAGAAAGAAAGAAAGAAAGAAAGAAAGAGAATGGAGCTATACAAGCAAAATCAGAACAATGAATATATTGGAAATCTGATGATTGGTGATAAATAAATAGTTTGGTTACAAACCAATAAAAGTTTCTTCATGACCAAGCTATTCCTCTAAGCTTTTTGAGGGAAAAATCAAAACACTGGCCAATTAATTAGAGATGATTGAATTCCTAAGAAGGATTCCAGTAAGAGAATGTCAATTTATCTGACAAGCATTGCAGCACAGCTAAAATTGCCTTTTAGCTGCCTCCTCCTCCTCCTCCATCATGGTACTCTTTCTAGATTAGGTAGTGAAGTGAAAACCCCACTGTGGTTATTTGGTTCTCTAAAGATAGAGATTGCTTGTAGAAAGTAATTTATTACCTTTTTGGCATTTACCATATTTTTTGGAGTATAAGACGCACCTTTTTGCCCCCAAAAAGAGGGTGGAAATGTCGGTGCGTTTTATACACCAAATACAGCCATTTTTGGCCTCCCAAAGCCCCGCCCCCGCATCCCATTTTTGTGAAAAACGGGCTGTTTTTTGCAAAAACTGGGGTGTTTTTGCCATCTAATTACCCGATCTAGCATGACTGGAGGAGGAATTCTGGGAGTTGAAGTCCACAAGTCTTAAAGCTGTCAAGTTTGAAGTTTGTAAAAAGTATACATGGTTGTAAAAAGTGTACATGGTTGTAAAAAGTATTCTGCTACACTGGTATTTTATTAAATAATATATTACTACACCATTTGGTTCAGAATAATTTTTCCCTTGTTTTCCTCCTCTAAAATCTAGGTGCGTCTTATACTCTGGTGCGTTTTATACTCCGAAAAATACGGTATGCACAGGCAAGATTTCTTGCCAATTCTCAGACAAGAGAGCCAATGAGAATATCACATTGGTAAATTCATACACATCCCTCATTTTTAAAGGGAATATTTAATAATGAGTGCTATTTAAAAACATCAGATCAAAATGTTCTAATGGAAACGCCTTGGGAACAAAGCAAGAAATTATCAAATCCTAACAACATGGTTTTCAAATGAATTTCTTTTTGGAAAACATCCTATAGTTGAGAAGCCAAAGCAACTACAGTAGTTGCATTATTTCATATAAACATAAAGAGGAAAGATAATGCTTAAGAGTCCAAAGGCCACAATGTGTTCCCATTCACTTTCTCTGTAATTGTGGTGACAGGAAAAATAGATAAACCTCTTTTTTGAAGTTACACCAATTTTATTTTCCCTATCCAGAGCCCAAAAGGAGATTCATGTACACACACAAAGTCTGCAATTTTGATGGCATCATTTCTATGGTTAATGTGAGTAAATAAACTATGTTTTTGATTAGTGGCTAAGAAGTCCTTCCTTAATCACAACAGAACATGGTTTGGTCACAGAGAATACCATATGCCCGTGGTGGCGAACCTATGGCACGCGTGCCAGAGGTGGCACGCAGAGCCCTCTCTGTGGGCACACATGCCATCGACCCAGCCCAGCTCCATCGTGGTTCTCTGTCGCATTTCCCACCATTTGCAGGGAAACAAAAGTTTGTAGAACTAAAAAAAAATTCACTCAATCAATTCCAATGTCTCGTGAAAGAAAAAGATCTCGCAAAGTTGGAATTGATTGAGTGAACTTTTTCACTCACATGTTTCACAATGGGGGAAACAGGGTCCAGTCATCCTCCTCCTGGAGCCCATTACGACGCAGAGCCACAATGCGACCCTGCGTTGTCTTGGCTCATTCTGGCCTCCCAGATGTTAGTTGCTTTGCCTGCAGAGCTGCCTGTGTTGGGATGCCCCACTTCCCCGCTGGCCAGCTGAGCTTTGGCACACTGCTCCTGGGCTCATTGGCCTACGGATGTCAGATTCCCACCACCCAGCACCAGTTCAGGTGTTCCTTTCCCCCCCCCCCATGGGGAGGGAGGGAGAGAGAGATAAAAGGAAAGAGAGAGGGGGAGGGAAAGAGAGACACACAGAGAAACAGAGAGAGAGAGGAGGGAAAGAGAGAGGGAGGGAAAGAGAGAGAGAGACAGAGAAGGGGAAAGGGGGGGAAAGAGAGAGAGAGACAGAGAGGGGGGAAAGAGAAAGAGAGGGAAAGAGAAATCATATGACAAAAGTTTTTCTTTTTTATTGCTGCTAAATGAGACGTTGTCTTCTTCCTGAACGTCCATTCTCGTAGGGCGGAGCTAGCCTCCAAGATTTGGGATGACACATTCTACAGCCAATTAGGACTGAGTCTGGAAACCTATAAAAGCCAAAATCTCCTGATACTCCCCCTCTTGAGACGAAGTACCAGTCCAGACTCCAGTGTACTCCCTAAGCCAACCCCCTCACCCTGGAAAACAAGGGCGGGACTAGGAGGCTAGCTCCGCCCTACGAGAATGGACGTTCAGGAAGAAGACAACGTCTCATTCTCCATAGAGGGCGGAGCTAGCCTCCAAGATTTGGGACATGCCAAAGCAGAACGTCCCTAGGGAGGGCTCAATAGATCTAAGGCCGGACCACGCGAAGTACCCGCCGCTAACAAAATGCGACGGCCGAAATCTGCCTCAGCGGACGCGAATTGGTCCAGCTTGTAATGTCTGATGAAAGGTGTCGGCGAAGCCCACGTTGCAGCCCGACACACTTCTTCGATGGACGCGGAAGCAGACCACGCAGCCGTGGTAGCCGCACTCCGCGTGGAATGGGCCGTTAGTCGTGCGGGACGCTCGAGGCCCGTGCTGTCGTATGCAGACGCTATCACTGATCGTATCCAGCGGCCCACCATGGCCGCAGAAGCCTTCCGTCCCATGGATGCTGGCGACACCCCGATAAATAGCGCCTCTGAACGTCGAAAGGACGAGGTGCACTGGAGGTATATCTCAAGGGCTCGCTTGACGTCCAGGGACGGGGGACCCTGCGCGGTAGACGTAGAGGGTCCTGTGTGGAAGGACGGGAGCACCAGCTCCTGTGCGCGGTAGAAATGTGTGTTCACCTTGGGAACAAACGTCGGGTCCAAACGGAGAATGACTTTATCCTGATCGAATCGGCACAGGTCGGGTCGAGCAGAGAGGGCCGCAATCTCGGAGATGCGGCGGGCCGAGGTGATTGCCACCAGGAACACCACCTTCTGTGTTAAATGTAGAAGGGACGCTGTCGTTAGGGGCTCGTACGGAGCCGACGTAAGAGAGAGCAGTACCCGTTGAAGATCCCATGAGGGATAACGATGGATGACCGGCGGGGAGATGTTGGACGCCGCTTTCAAAAACTGGCGTATCAAGGGGTGGTGAGCCAGTGGCTCCGAGTACAGGCCGGAAAGAACCGTAGAGAGGGCGGCCACCTGGCGTTTCAAGGTGTTGGGGTTGAGGCCCCTGTCCAAGCCGGCCTGGAGGAACCGCAGGACCTGTATGACCGAAAGGTCCACGGGAGACATCGCTGCACCGGCGCACCACTCGCAGAACACCCGCCAGGTCGAGTTGTAAATCCGAACTGTAGACGCCCGATGGGCTGAAAGAAGGGTCTGGATAATGTCCTCAGGCACCCCGCGTATCGTCAGAGTGCGCCGCTCAATCGCCAGGCGGTCAGTTGATACCAGTGCGGATCTGGATGCCGCACTGATCCCTGGGAGAGCGACGACTCTGTCTGCGGGATCCTCCAAGGTGGTTCGATGGAAAGAGATCGGAGGTCCGCAAACCAGGTCCTCCGTGGCCAGTGCGGGGCCAGAAGTATCACCTCCGCCCGTTCCTGTAGGATCCGACGGATCACTCGTGGAATCACCGACAGAGGTGGGAACGCGTACAACAGACCCCTCGGCCAGGGGCAACGAAGAGCATCCACCCCCTCTGCCCCGTACGTCTGGTAGCGGCAGAAAAACCGTGGAAGTTTTGCATTCTGAGGTGTCGCGAAGAGGTCGGCCAGCGGCTGGCCGAACCTGTTGGTTACTTCGCGGAATAGGTCCTGATCGAGGCTCCACTCCGTGGAGTCCACCTTGTGGCGGCTGAGCCAATCCGCGGTTCGGTTGGACTCCCCCGATATGTGTTCCGCCGTGAGGGATTCCAAATGCCTTTCGGCCCACAATCCCAAGGCTCTGGCCTCTGACATCAGTTGGATCGATACCGTGCCCCCCTGCCGGTTGATATGTGCCTTCGCCGTCACGTTGTCGTTTAGCAAGAGTACGTGACGGCCGGCCAGGAGGGGCAGGAACTGCTGGAGGGCGAGAAACGCGGCCCATAATTCTAGCAGGTTGATGCTGAGAGTTGTCTCCGCTGACGCCCAGGTGCCTTGGGCTACCTGGTGCCCGGAATGAGCTCCCCACCCCCGGAGGCTGGCATCGGTGGTTACCGTTATCCGACGGGGCTCATTGAATTCGGTTCCCCTGGACAGCGCCGCTGACTGCCACCACCGAAGGGAGCTGCGTACCGAGTCGGGCAGGCGTACCTTCGACGACGATGCGCTCCGATTCGCCTGCTGAAAAGGCAAGAGAAACCACTGTAGCTCTCTGGAGTGCAGCTGCGCCCACGGAGTGACGTGGATGGCTGATATCATTTTGCCAAGCAGCGAGGACAGGGTGTTTAGGGGGACCGTGGCCAACCTGCGCACCTCCCCAGCCAGTTCAGACAGGCTGTCCTGGCGTTCCCTTGACAGATAGACCTTGCCCTCCAGAGAGTCAATGACGGTTCCTAAGTGATTGATCCTATGTGAAGGCTCCAGCTGGCTCTTCTCAAGGTTAACTGAGAAGCCGTGGGAGCGAAGAACTTCCAGTGTGTGTTGGACATGTACCGGGGCCTGTCCCTGGGAGGACGACAGAATGAGAATGTCGTCCAGATAGCATTGTACCCGGATAGGAACGGCTCAAAGGTGGGCCGCGAGGGCCGCCAGCACCTTGGTAAACACCCTGGGGGCCGACAACAGGCCAAAGGGCAAAGCCGTGTACTGGTAATGCTCCTCAAGATAGCAAAAGCGGAGGTATTGCTGATGGGCTGGAAGTATAGGGACGTGGAGGTAAGCCTCCGTAAGGTCGATGGATGCCATGAGATCCCCGTCCCGTATGCATGTAAGGATTGACTGCAAGGTAGTCATTTTAAACTTTTTGTAAATCAAATATTTATTCAAACGTTTAAGGTCGAGGACCGCTCTCCACCCTCCCGAGGACTTCTGGACGAGGAACAGGATCGAATAAAATCCCCGGCCCCGCTGATCCTCCGGCACACGCTGAACTGCGCGGATATCGAGGAGATGCTGGATGGCGGCCAACATGAGTGACCTCTTCCTCGGGTTGGATGAACGGGGGCACCTCAGAAGAACCCCGGGGGGGTGGAAATGAAGTCCAGTGCGAGACCGGATGCAACCGTCTCGCGGACCCATGCATCAGTCGTGGTAGCCTCCCACCGCCCGGCGAAGAAGCGTAGGTGGCCCCCAATGGGAGGCTCGGGCTCGCCTATTTGTAACGGCAGAAGGGACGACCGCCAGCGCTCCGAAAAGGGCGCTTCGTGGAGTTGTTGGCCCGGCGTCTATCTGGCCCTTGACCCTGTCGCCCCCCGGACTGCTGTCTGCCCTGGTTATAGGAAGACTGCCTAAAAGGGCGTTTGGGAAAGGAAGAGGAGGGTGTGGTGGCCGATGAGGAGGCCTTGTTTTGCGCCTTACGAGTCACGTTGGGTAACACCTTCCTCTTATCTTTGGATTCCACCAAGTAGGGATCCAAAGCTTCTGCAAAGAGGGACTGACCCTTCACTGGAGCCACAGCCAGACGCCACTTGTGGCGACAGTCCGCCGGCCAGTTGCAGAGCCAGTGCATGCGGCGGGCCACGATGGTGGATCCCATTGCTCTGGCCGCGAAGCGGGAGGCCTGAAGAGTTGCATCCGATGTGAACTGACTGGCCGCGATCAGCTTGTTGATATCCTGCCGGGTTCTGGTGTCCACCTCCGGCAGGCGCTCCTGCAGACTCTTCAACCAACGGATCGATGTCCTGCAGAAAAAGGATGCCGTGGACGAGGCCCTGATCGCCCAAGCCGCCGACTGGTGTGCCCGCTGTAGGGCCTGCTCTGTACGCCGATCTTCCAGGCGCAGGAGCTCCTCGGAATCCCCGGGCATTTGTGCCGTCGTATACAATGCCTTGATGGGCGGGTCAACCGGAGGGACGGGCAGATGCTGCGCTAGGGCCTGGTCCACATTGAAGTAGCGCTTGTCAACAGTGGTGGGAACAGCCCCTGCAGAAGGGGCTAGCCACTGCTTCAGCACGGAGTCGACGAACAGGCGAGGCGTAGGAATGACCTCAGCCTGGGAAGTGGTCTCCTCAAATAGAGGGTCCACCTCCTCTTCCTCGGTCTGCTTGGCCGCAGCTGAGGAGACCTTGGCCGTGACCTTGGCCTTATGGAGCAGAGACTTGAAGAGGCCTGGGTTGAATAGGCCAGTTGTGACCGGTGTTTCGGGGGCCATGTCCTCATCAGCTGAGAGGTCAAGCTCTTGCTCCATGTCCTCTGGGTCCCTGAGTGTATCCGAGGTCCCCAGGAGATCAATCTCCCCCTCCTCTTGTGGCTCGGGTTCCGCGGACCTGGCCGAGGTGGATGCCTTGGGGAGGGGCTTGGGCGTGGTGGGGTTCGAAGTGGTGGTAGAGGCCTGTTTTAGGCCCGCCTCGATCCCCTTCTGGATGGCAAACCGGATTAAGGCCTGGACCTCAGGGCTTTGGAGATGGGTCGAGGCCTCCTCCGATGGTGGGTTGTGCCCTCCATTGCCAGTGGGCCTGGGGTCCTCCCAGACGTCCCCTTCCCCTAGACAGAGGTCGGGGTTGTCCAGTGACAGAGCCCCAGAGGATTGCCTGGATCGATTAGTAGGTTTAGGCCCCTTGGTCATGGCAGGTGGGGCCTCCTTGCTGGTGCTGGTGGATGGGAGGGTCTCAGGCCTGGCAGTGGGTGTGGGCTCCCTTGGAGGGTCCGTGGCCTTACTCCGTTCCCCCACCCCCTGCTGAGGGGGACGTTTGCCCTTCTCGCTAGATGACTGGCGTGGGGGGGAACGCTCTCTACTTGACCGGGACCTGATGGGGGAGCGATCCCTGCTTGCGGACCCCCTGGATCGTCCCCTCCTGTCCCGGGAATCTCTAGAGGCCCTGGAGCCGCCCTTGCTCGTTTTGGCCTGTTTGTCGGCCATGGAGCTTATGTGGGCTGAAATAGAGCGAGAGGAAGCGAGTGCTTTATTTAGCGGCGCCGCGATTGAGTGAGGCTCCGGTGCTGACTGCGGCTGCGCGGGCCTTCAGGCGAAGTGAGAGATGAGGCGGAGCGATCGGATCTGCCCCCTGCGTCTTCTGCGGCTGCGCCGCTTGCCGAGCTAGAGGGGAGGCTGTGATCGCTGTCTTCAGGAGCCGGTGACGTAGGGCGCCTAGCGCGGCTGTGCGGAGTCTGCAGTCGAAGGCGGGGGGCGGAGACAAGTCGAGTGCCAGGGAAGGCTCAAAAATGGGCCGTTGGCGCCAAGGCCCGAATCCGCAGGTAGCGAGGCGCTGTCCCGACGTCCTTGCCGCCCGACTGGCCTGCACTAAGCCGAGTAAAATCCGGCAGGTCTTTCCCCTCAAAGGCGACCTTGGGACGCGACCAGGGCCCACTGTGGTCGGGTTGGGGGAGAGAGGGCTGAGCGCGCAAGCGCAGAGCTTCTGCGCTTTGACAGTTGGTCCAGAGGCCTTCAGGGAGCCGCACTCTCACCGCGGACGTGGCACAGGCCACCCTGGCCCAGTCGCCCAAGCGCTAGGCTTATGCGACTCTGAAGGAACCCTCACGATAAGGCCAGGCCGCAAAGGAAGGGAAGGCAGCCAACCACAAAATGTGGTAACTTGGCAAGCGAAGGGCTGCAAGGGCTGTACCAACGCTGATATCCCACAGCAGATGTAATTGTGTGGGCAAGCACTCACGTTTCACAGTTGATCTGAAGCTGAAGAATTTGAAGAAATAGACACAGAATTAGGGAGACACAAGTCCTTGACTAAGACTGAGTCGAAAGAGAGGGAGTATCAGGAGATGTTGGCTTTTATAGGTTTCCAGACTCAGTCCTAATTGGCTGTAGAATGTGTCATCCCAAATCTTGGAGGCTAGCTCCGCCCTCTATGGAGAACGTAATATCTCAAAAGCAGGAAAAAAATGGGCATAAAAGTGCATTTATCACATTTTTCTTAGAACAATTAGCTGAATTCTGCCTTGTTTATCATTATTTTAGGTAGTTAAAACCTCAGTATTCAGGTT
Source organism: Diadophis punctatus similis (assembly GCA_023053685.1). NCBI lineage: Eukaryota > Metazoa > Chordata > Lepidosauria > Squamata > Dipsadidae > Diadophis > Diadophis punctatus. The sequence goes on from JALIGW010000015.1 coordinate 9,642,115, forward strand.
AAATTGCCGTGTTGGCACTTTGCGATAAATAAGTGGGTTTTGGGTTGCAGTTTGGGCACTCGGTCTCTAAAAGGTTCGCCATCACTGCCATATGCCATGTGGAGATTGGGGTAGCAAAGCCTGCTAATGTTGGAAGCCAGCCCATTGGAGATTTATCTGAGTCCAATACTCTCCACTCTCCAGAAAAATCTGAAGACAGTTTTTGTGAAAGCTTTCTGGGTTCTGATGGAGTCTCATTTGTTTTATTCTTGTGTTTCCATATTTCCATAGTCTTATGATTGCAGCAGAATACTGTTTGGACAAGAACAACAACACTATTCCTCCAATGATTTTGCATTTTGTGTATGTGTGTGGGGGGGGGGGGGGGAAGAATCCAGCAATCTGTGATTCATGCTTGAATTATTTTCCTTCTTCAAATATCTGGAAACTATCTGAAAATGCTAATCACTCTAGTTATAAATCTAGGAGAACAGCTATTTGATATCCCAAATTTCTTAAAAAGCAAAAAAAAAAACCAGCTAATGTTATCCTTTCTCTCCTCCTCTCTTTTACTGGCTTTATTTTCTGGTACTGAAAAGTTTTCAATCTTCAGATAAGATCATTTATTAATAGTAATCCAAACAAAGCAAAGTTGTTCACCATAACATATAGTCCAGAAAGGGTATATGAAAGGGCAATAAATTAGTCTTTGATGAAAAAGTACCAAAAGAGCAACAAGAAAATATTCACATTTAATAATCCAGCAGCTTTAGCGCTTGAAATTTATATACTGACTTTGGGCAATAAAGCAAAGATAAAAGATTCGGTGTCCTCGTTGACAATCCCTTTTGTAAAGATGCAAACAAGGGGAGTACAGAAGAATGTACAGAGGAATGAAATGTATTATTCGTTTTTCATTTTTCTTTTGTTTCCCCCTTGAGACTAGAAAAACAGAGAATAGGAAGGCAGGCATGGAATCCTTTCTCAAAAACATAGCCTTGATTTTAGGACTCATTTTAGGGTACGTGCGAGGTGTTTTTCTTGACAAGATGTGCATTCTTGTAAAGAAAGAAGACAAAACAGTTGAACCTTTCTAACAATTTCCCCTATTATTTCTAATTCCTCCAAAACATTACAAATTTGGTTGTTATAAATCACCTTCATTCCGGAAGCTGAGAATGGGCCAGAAGGTGTCATGAACTAATTAGGAATTGTTTGAGAGAATTCTTTTGTTCTCCCTTTCACTTGATCTGCTCCAGAGGTGGGTTCCTGCCGGTACGCTCTTACCTGTTGGTCGCCGCAGAGCCGAAGAAGCCAGTGGCGTTCACAGCGCGGGGCTTCCCCCGCCCGCTTTCCCCCACCCGCCTGGACGCCGCCATTTGCGCTCTTTTGCCCTCTGCGCAAGCAGAACACTTTGCGCATGCGCAGAGGGCAAAAGAACGCAAATGGCGGCATCTAGGCGGGCGGGGGAAAGCGGGCGGGGGAAGCCCATTGCCGCGAATGCCACCGGCTTCTTCGGTTCTGCGGCGACCAACAGGTAAGAGCGTACCGGCAGGAACCCGCCTCTGATCTGCTCAGTCTGTACTTTGGATTCTGTGAATGAGGAGATGGTGCAACAACAGTTCATGTTCTTCCATGCAGTTGGGTTACAACTGTGTACAGAGCTCGAAGGTGAGTGATCATCAGCACTTTCAAGAGGTAGGAATTACCAAAAGCTGATGCCGTTGTCTCCAGTCTACAATGCAGCCCTTTCAGCAGGTCCAACAAGATTCCACAAACAATTGCACCCTTTCAGGTGACCATGAGAGTACAGATAAACCCCCAAATGGCCTCAACAGCTCTCAGAGAGAGTGCTAACAACCAGATGACTACAAAAGAAATACAATCCTGTTAAGGATGAGAATAAATCTCATAGAGGTGATTTGGATCTTTACTTGGAATTCAGACAGTTAGAAATAAAACCGAGATTAAAAGTCTAATAGAAAATATTTATTTTAGTACAAAAACAATAAATCCTGAATAATTATATCTTTGCTAAGAAACACGACCATTCAGGTCAAGAGCTAAGACAGAAGAAAATATTAATGGTGGCTTAGGAATGCACACATGCGCAAAGAACATCATATCACGTGTTCTGCTTGTATTGAAATGTATTATAATATTAGATATGGGTGCACCACCCTGCATAGACACACAACTGGCAATATTCACATCGTGACAAATCCTTCCATCCCCCCTCCATCCTATCAGAATCTATCCTTCCACCCTTCCACCATCAGAACCGATGAAACTTCTTGGATGAGAAGAGAAATGTTTTCTTCTTTGCCCTCAAGGAAAAACCAGTCCAGTTGCCTTTGGAAAAAGGATATATCCTAAGCGAGCCAAAATACTGAACACCATCTCAGTTCTTCAACTTCTACGAAAGTGCACACCTAATATTCTACTTTGTGCGTTATCTCAAAAAATACCTCTTTGTCATTTATATAGAACAGTGATGGCGAAACTTTTTGACACCGAGGGCCCAAACTGGAACGTGCGTGCATATGCGCGTGCCGGCCAGCTGGTCTTCAGGTTTCCAGAATGTGCATGTGCATCAGCCAGCTGGTCTTCGCATGCGCCGGAGCACCAGAACAGAGGTGGGTTACTCCCGGTTCGGACCGGTTCTATAGAACCAGTAGCGGGAATTTCCCCATGTTCGCTGAACCGGGAGCGATCGCCAGTTGGCCACGCCCCCCAAACTGGCTCTAATGCCGGCGCCATAGGCGGTTCCATTTTGTTTTTGGCTTCTGCACACACGCAGAAGCTGTTTTTTGCTTCTGTGCATGCGCACAAGCTTAGTTTTTGGCACTGCGCATGTGTGCGCGTGCTTGCGCAGCCGAATGGCGCGCAATGTGCACGTGCCCATGTGGCACAGGAGGAAGCAAACCGGTGGCGAGGTAAGTTAGAACCCACTCCTGCACTGGAAACCCAAAGACCAGCTGGCCAGTGCGCGCATGCCTGTTTTTTGGCCGTTTTGGGGCCATTTTCTGGGCCGTTTCCAGGCCATTTCAGGTGCGCGTGCACACACGGCGGAGCTGAACTTCAGCAACAGCTCACGTGCCCACAGAGAGGGCTCTGTGTGCCACCTCTGGCACGCGTGCCATAGGTTCGCCATCACGGATATAGAATATTTTACAGTTTCATTGATTTTGGACTAGCATGCTGAGAAACCATCTATGACACGGATGGAAAGTTTTCATATCACTCTTAGTACAGACAAAGGAACCCAATTCATTATGCTTTGTTTTTAGTTTTTTATTTCTGACATAGATTTTGTTTCTTCTTTTTCTCTCTCTTTTTTCTCCCCCTCCCTTCTTTTCTTTTCCACTTATGTTTTAGGCAGGCAAAGCCAAAAGTTTTCATTCTTTCAGCTAAGCTTCTCCCTCTATCTCTCTCTCTGCCTCCCCCCAGACAGACTCCTTTCAGCCTGAGAGCAATGCCACATAGAGGACGAAAGGACCCAATGAACTTAGGGGCTCTGATGTAGAACTGCTTTGCCATTTAACTGCAAGTGGTACAAGACAGAACCAAAAATAATCCCCAGGAAAAGGAGCATTGTTTTGCACTCCCCTTGTTCCTTTATCTTCTCAAGCTGTTGTTCAGAGTCTTCTTCCAGGTGCAATTTAAAAAAAGAAGAAGAAGAAGAAGAAAGATCCACAGTGTTATGACATTTAAGCTGGGGGAAAAAATAACAATTACACCTTTGTTCTGTCTCTCCCAACCATGATCTTGAGCAGAATGTAGGAAAAGGGTACAGGCTGAAGATAAAAGATCAGAGTAGAGTTTCTCTTTGTCTACCCATCCATTCATTTTATTGCTCCCGTCCATCTGTCTTTTAGTGGCTTCCTGATTGTATCAGATGTCACTTTAAGTGCTATTGCTAAATGCCAAAGGATCGTTCTGCATAGGGCTGGGATTGCCTTACATTGTTCTGCACTGACTTGTTAAAGGAGCTGGTGGATTTCGGTGTATTAAGACACAGCTCTAAATATATGAACAAAATAGTTTAGGGGAACCTAAGAAGTCTATTGTGTGGACATGTATAGATTGCCTTGCATATTTCTTACATATTTATTATTCATGCCTTTCTAAAGTATGAAACAAATTTAGACAGGCAGGAAAGTGTGTGAATCAATTCAGTGATTACAGCTCAGGGTGCTGTGCAAACTCAAAAAAAACCCAAACTGGGTTAAATAAATCATAATTAAGTTAACCGGGAGTGCAAACATTACCTAATGAGAATCTCTTCTCTGAACCGATCTTTTCTCTTGAAGCAGAGCTGAAATCTTTGAAGACAAGGCATCCTGAGAAATTGCTCAAGACGGGTCAGATTCCAGTTTGCTAGAGACTTTTAGTAGATCAATCTTCAGGACATGGCTTGAGAAGACCCATTGGATGCAGGAACACTTATCAGATATAGAAGAATAGCAATAGCAATAGCACTTAGACTTATATACTGCTTCATAGTGCTTTACAGCCCTCTCTAAGCGGTTTACAGAGTCAGCATATTGCCCCCAACAATCTGGGTCCTCATTTTACCGACCTCAGAAGGATGGAAGGCTGAGTCAACCTTGAGCCAGTGAGATTTGAACAGCTGAACTGCAGCTAGCAGTCAGCTGAAGTAGCCTGCAGTGCTGCACTCTAACCGCTGTGCTACCTCAGCTCAGATTCAGAAGAATCTGAACTATCTCAAAGCAGGGGTGAAATCCAGCAGGTTCTGACAGGTTCTGGAGAACCGGTAGCGGAAATTTTGAGTAGTTCAGAGAACCAGTAGCGGAAATTTTGAGTAATTCAGAGAACTGGCAAATACCACCTCTGGCTGGCCCCAGAGTGGGGTGGGAATGGAGATTTTGCAATATCCTTCCCCCAGGAGTGGGGTGGGAATTGAGATTTTGCAATATCCTTCCCCCAGGAGTGGGGAGGGAATGAGGATTTTGCAGTATTCTTCCCCTGGAGTGGGGTGGGAATAGAGATTTCACAGTATCTTTCCCCTGCCACACCCACCAAGCCATGCCCACCAAGCCACACCCACAGAACCGGTAGTAAAAAAATTTGGATTTCATCACTGTCTCAAAGGTATTTTTTTCTGAACCTGAACATCCTTCAGATATGTGGATTTCACTATCAGAATTCCTAGCCGCCATAACTATTACTGAGTATTCTGGGTTTTGAAATGCTAGAAGATGCCCACATTAAGGAAATGTGGCCTCAGTGGTCGCATACAAACTCTCTGGTTTATGTGTTAACATTTTGTGGTAGTGTTGATAAAGCTTTCGCTGAAAATGCTGGAGTTTTGCTGCTGGTCTATAAGCTAAGTTCGTATATTGTTCTAGGTTTTTATTCGGTTTATTTCCTTTTGTCTTGGCCAATTGGATATATTCAGCCAATGGGAGATCAATCAATATATCATATCTAAACTAATCATGATTCAGTGTAATACGTGAACCCAAACAGTGTCAGCCATGTTACGAGGTCTAAGTATAAGGTAACTTTAAAATATATTTCATTATTAACTAAGACTGTATTACTATTATTCTTCTCATCCTTCCTTTCTCTTCCTACTTATGACTATAACCTTGTTGCTTGCATCTTTACGATTTATATTGCTTTATTTAGTTTCCTAGTATGATTTGATTGCTTATTTAGTATCCTATGACTATCACTAAGTGTTGTATCTTATGATTCTTGATGAATGTATTTTTTATTTACACTTATGAGTAAATAAGAGAGCTTATGCACCAAAGACAAATTCCTTGTGTGTCCAATCACACTTGACCAGTAAAGAATTATATTCTATTCTATTCTAATTGGATCTAATGTTCTAGTGGTGCTCCAGCAGTTCTCATCTAATTTCATGGAAGAGAACCTGCTTTTGAAATTTTCCCTAAGAGGTGATTTTTTAGACATTTTTAGACATTCTCAAGTTATAAAAACTGAAAGTCACAACCCGTTTACCCTTCCTTTTGATTTATCTACCATCATCTCACTGCTTCCTGCAATCTGTTTTATACTAAAAGAATTTTCATTTGCCTTTCTTATGTAAACAAATTAATCTCAGGAGTAGTGAATACATGTAGCTCAAGGTTAAACTGTTTGCTAGATTATTGGTATTCTCAAAAGATTGGCTATTTTTCTGCAGATGTTTTGTTACCAATCTAGGTAACATGGCAAAGTGAACTTCCAGGTGTTGCTGATGTTGGTTCTCAACCTGGTAACTAAACATCTGCAGGAAAATAACCAATCCCAGAAAATAATACCAAGAATACAATAGTGAATCAAACTCCTTAGCCTACCCTTACAAACAATACAATTTATTTAGGACTGTACGAATCTCTGGAAAGATATGGGTCTCATCTATTAAATGAGATCTAAATATAAATACGACCTCAGGGAAATTTAGGCAAGAAAAACAAAATGCACAGGTACAGTATATGTGGTACCTTGCTCAATAGTAGTAACTGTGAGAGGGATCTTGGAGTCCTATAGTGGACAACCATTTAAATATGAGCCAGCAGTGTGCAGCAGCTGCCAAAAAGCCAACACAGTTCTAGGCTGCATAAACAGAGAGATAGAATCAAGTTCACGTGAAGTGTTAGTACCACTTTATAATGCCTTAGTAAGGCCACACTTGGAATACGGCATTCAGTTTTGGTCGCCACGATGTAAAAAAGATGTTGAGACTCTAGAAAGGGTGCAGAGAAGAGCAACAAAGATGATTAGGGGACTGGAGACTAAAACATATGAAGAACGGTTGCAGGAACTGGGTATGTCTAGTTTAATGAAAAGAAGGACTAGGGGAGATATGATAGCAGTGTTCCAATATCTCAGGGGTTGCCACAAAGAAGAGGGAGTCAAACAATTCTCCAAAGCACCTGAGGGTAGGACAAGAAGCAATGGGTGGAAACTAATCAAGGAGAGAAGCAACTTAGAACTAAGGAGAAATTTCCTGACGGTTAGAACAATTAATCAGTGGAACAACTTGCCTCCAGAAGTTGTGGGTGCTCCAACACTGGATGTTTTTAAGAAGATGTTGGATAACCATTTGTCTGAAGTGGTGTAGGGTTTCCTGCCTGGACAGGGAGTTGGACTAGAAGACCTCCAAGGTCCCTTCCAACTGTGTTATTTCTAATTTCTAACTTTCTAAATGTATCAAAGATGTCATCCTATTGTCTGCATTCAAGTACGCATCCAACTTCCATATATGGATCAAAAGAGCATCATTTCCTCTTGATTACTGAAGTATTATGTCTTTATCCTCTTCTTCATCATGTCTCAACTTTACTTCCTTTATACGCAAGTGAAAGGAGTGGAGGAAATGCCTCTACTCTTCCATCAAGTGAATGTATGGATCTCACAATGGTTTTGTGATTGTCATGCAGAATTGGTTCACCTTGCCTTTTACTCCTCTAACAGAACCTTAAGAACAAGCCTGATTAAGCTACAGTTTGGCACGAAAGCATTGAACAGATGGACACAGGTAGCTCGGGGCTGCAAAGAGGGGTGAATGAGGAATATGCATGAAGGTTGCATTGGGTTTTGAGGACTTGTTTCCCATACGAAAATGCCAGTGCATCTGTCTGGCTGTTGTGGGCTCAAAAAAGAAATGTCACCTGTAATCTAACTCTGATTTGCTTTCACTGGTATCAGGAAAACAAAAAAGTAAAATGTCATCTGCTATAACATAAGACAGGCTATTCGCCCTCCCCAAGCCAAGGAGTGAATGGAATGAATAGAGAGAATCAACGTTCCTAGCAAGATTAGCAGTTGAAGCTTGAGGGATTGTGTGTAGAACGGGACCTGGGGACATCAAGCAGTATTATGCAGCTTTGGGAAAAGAGGCAAAAACACTTAAAAGGAAGGTGAAGGCCAAGGCTGATTACCGTATTTTTTGGAGTATAAGACGCACTTTTTCCCCACCTAAAAGAGGGTGAAAATTTGGGTGCATCTTATACACAGAATGTAGCCCCCCCCCCCCCACACACACCCACACCCATTGGACTCTGCCTCCCAGCAATTTGCCTCCTTGCAGCAAACAGCACACAGCCTGATTCGTACAAGCAAGTGATTGTCGGCCTCCCGACCATCAGCTGTTTCAGGCTGCAGGCAGGAATAGGCTATGGCAATCCCTGCGGCCTGAAACTATTAGCTAAACTATTAACTATGGCCGGCACGTGCATATGGACGCACGTTCCAGTAATTTTGAAACTTATGGAGGGGCTTGCAAAAAATGTTATTTTTGCTTCCAGAACAAGTAAGCTCACTTGCAAATAAATAAGTAGTGGGGTATAACTGAATGGTTTTCTGTAACCTGTAGTCATTGCTAAAGGGATATTCTGTCATTAAGAAATTGTCAGAGAACTTTTTTTCTGAAGAAAATGTCAATTTCTCTGCCCACAAATGTGAGAAACAATATGAGATGTAATTTTGTGTCCTCTTCTAATTTGTTAGTGATAATTGTCCCAGGGGAGAGGCAGATGTGCCCTGTGATTCAAAATTACATCTTCATCAATAATGTCAAAAGTTCTAATCAAGGATGATACCTTGGCATTATTGAATTCTCAGTATTCTTTTCAAATACAGCTGCAGGTGAAAATTCCTTGCTGTTATTCCTTAACATGACCACATGGTAGCAGCCTAGGAAAACCAATGACTTTTATCCTAAGCTGGCACTGAATGTTTTAACTTTTGTTTTTTCCAGTTACACAGTAGAGGGCAGCAAATGACTGGACTGGAAATAGGTACTATGCTCTCACACAGGTAGTCCTTGACATACAACCACACATTTCTGTTGCTAAGTGAGACATTTGTTAAGTGAACTTTGCCCCCATTTTATGACCTTTCTTGCCCCAGTTGTTAAGTGAATCACTGCAGTTGTTAAGTTAGTAACCTGGTTGTTAAGTGGATCTGGCATTCCCATTGACTTTGCTTGTCGGAAGGTTGCAAAAAGTGATCACATGACCACGGGACATTTATACAACCACCACCTGTCTGGAACCCGCACTGCATATCGGACATTAATACAATCGAGAGAGTCCAGAAATATTTCACAAGAAGAGTTCTCCACTCCTCTGCTCGCAATAAAATACCTTATTCCACCAGACTTGAAATATTGGGATTAGACAATTTACAACTACGTCACCTCCGATCTGATCTAAATGTAGTTCATAAAATCATATACCAAAATGTCCTTCCTGTTAATGACTACTTCAGCTTCAACCGCAACAATACACAAGCACGTAATAGATTCAAACTTAATGTAAACCACTCCAAACTCGACTGTAGAAAATACGACTTCAGCAACAGAGTGATCAATGCCTGGAATGCACTACGTGACTCTGTGGTTTCTTCCCCAAATCCCCAAAACTTTAACCTTAGACTGTCTACAGTCGACCTCTCCCCATTCCTAAGAGGTCTGTAAGGGGCGTGCATAAGCGCACCACTGTGCCTACCGTCCCTGTCTTACTGTCCTATTGTCCTCATTTATCTGTACTTTTAACTTATGTTATGTTTATACAAACAACTATTATCCTGTACATGTTTGACAAATAAATAAATAAAAATAAATTAAATTAAATACATGCCAGTTGCCAAGCATCTGAATTTTGATCATGTGACCATGGGGATGTTGCAACAGTCATTAAGTGTGAAAATGGTGATAAGTCACTTTTTTTAGTGCCACTGTGTAACTTTGAATGGTCATATGCTTATATATTACTGTTTTACCTTAGCCAGCAAAGTGGAATATACAAAACTTTAGTACATAAGGGTACAGATGTTCACACATGGATATGACAGGGACATATGTAAGTTTATATAAAAATTCGGAAGGAACAAATGCTTGGATCCTTATTTTAGCCGATTGTTCCACTCAATATACCTACTAATTCATTTAGGAATCTCTTACAATGAGTTGCAAAAAATTAACTCCTGTTTCAAAATTTAAGGAAGGTCTTCTTACACTATCAGCAATTTAGATGGAATTCCCTAAGAATATTAATAATTGAATCAAATTATTCCTCCAGAGAATACAACTTCATAATTTCTTATGTCTCATTAAGGAACACTAAGCAGGCGGTCATGTCTGGGCCTTCAGTGAATAGTGGATAGGGTCATAACGAAGAAGGCATGACCATCATATTAATTTAATTTAATTACTCCCTGAAGTCTCCTTCCTTTCTTCCTCTCTACAACAGACTTTTTTGGTTTTCTCCTACCTTATTCTCAGAGTATTTGAAAAGTTGCTTATTTGGTTACTAAAGGTGACAAAGAGCATTATTGGCAACTATTTCTTGTTAAATATTTTTACATCACTCCAAAACTGTCTAGCTGAAAAATGACAAAAGGAACTCCTTCCTTAAATCTTTCTGTGGGATTTTAAACATGGAAAACCAAGGAGGGTGCAGTCAGCTGGGAAACCGGAATACAGTGAAATGTACTTCTGCATAACCCTGCTATTTTCTGAGTAGAAGAAAGAAAGAAAGAAAGAAAGAAAGAAAGAAAGAAAGAAAGAAAGAAAGAAAGAAAGAAAGAAAGAAAGAAAGAGAAAGAAAGGAGAGAGAAGGAAGGAAGGAAGGAAGGAGAGAGAAAGAAAGAAAGGAAGAAAGGAAGGAAGGAAGGAAGAAAGAAAGAAAGAAAGAGAAAGAAAGAAAGAAAGAAAGAAAGAAAGAAAGAAAGAAAGAAAGAAAGAAAGAAAGAAAAGAGAGAAGGAAGGAAGGAAGGAAGGAGAGAGAGGAAGGAAGGAAGGAAGGAAGAAAGGAAGGAAGGAAGAAAGAAAGAAAGAAAGAAAGAAAGAAGGAGAGAGAAAGAAAGAAAGGAAGGAAGGAAGGACGGAAGGAAGGAGGAGAGAGAGAGAGAAAGAAAGAAAGAAAGAAAGAAAGAAAGAGAGAGAGAGAGAGAGAGAGAGAGAGAGAGAGAGAGAGAGAGACAGAGAGAGAAGGAAGGACGGAAGGAAGGAAGGAAGGAAGGAAGGAAGGAAGGAAGGAAGGAAGGAAGGAAGGAGAAAGAAAGAAAGAAAGAAAGAAAGAAAGAAAGAAAGAAAGAAAGAAAGAAAGAAAGAAAGAAAGAAAGAAAGAAAGAAAGAAAGAAAGAGAAAAAGAGAAAGAAAGAAAGAAAATAAAGTTCTCTTATATAAAATAATTTTCAAAAGTAAATTCTCTTTTGTTAAATCAAATGAAAACCTATAGAAAAAATATACAGGATCATTTTTCTGCAGAGCATTGATATTGGACATTGGCTTTTTAAAAAAAAAAAAAAAAAGTGGCACCTCTCACAAAATACTGCTATTCTTGGCCCTAAAGCTGGTGAATTAATGTGAAAAATTAAGCCATGATACTGCAGTTGATTAAACCCTTCTGAGACATCGCTTGAGGGAAATGTTTTCTCAGAGGAGCCCTAAGATGTGTTCTCAGTCCTCCTCCTCCTTCATTAAAGATGACTGAAGAGCAATGAGCGAAGCAAGTCTTAGACAGAGCTTCAAGTTCAGAAGGTAGCGGCTAAATTGTTGTTTCTGAAGCTATATATTTGGAAGCAGGAGAGTTTGCCTGTCAAAGTGGATTAATGCAGGCTTGGGAGTAAAATCTTTCCCAAGAAAGAAAGGGAAAAAAAGTATCCGGGAGGAACAAGGCAAAGGAAATAAAGAGAGGAACCAAAAAAAAGAGCTTCACCATCTATTTAAAACATTTGGTAATGGAAAAATCTGGTTCTTAGGCTCAAGTGCATGTTATCATGAAAAACACTCTACTAAAGGGAAGTCTATGCAAGTGTATCTTGTGGGTAAAATAGAGTGTTCAAAAAGCCTGGCATGATTCCAATCAACATTTGGTTCAGGAAATTTTAAGACAAAAAAAAAAAATCAAGAAAAGACATGTATGAAAACCAGCATCAAGAATAACAAGCTTCTTCGACTACTCTCCAACCAACTCGAGAAATGAGAAATCTCAAAATCAGGGAAAGCAGGGCAATTAAATAATTTCTGAAGAAGGAAAATATGGGATGTTATCAAAGAGATAAGAGCCTGAAATCTCAATTCTATCTTTTTAAAAAATAGACTCATTTTAATGAGCCAAGAGTTTTGTACACCACATTCCTATGGCGGGTTGGATGAATGTTGAGAGTTCGTAATCTTCCTTTCCTTTCCTTTCCTTTCTTTATTTCCTTTCCTTTCCTTTCCTTATTTCCTTTCCCTTCCTCCTTTCCTTTCCTTATTTCCTTTCCTTTCCTTCTTTCCTCCTCTCCTCTCCTCTCCTCTCCTCTCCTTTCCCTTCCCTTTACTTCCTCTCCTCTCTTCTCCTCTCTCCTCTCCTCTCTTCTCCTCTCCTCTCCTCTCCTCTCCTCTCCTCTCCCCTCTCCTCCTCTTTTGGTTTTCCTGTTAACTACTTTTCAGCATCAGGACCATAGTCTCTTTCTTGGGCAGGTGGATGCTGAGAGAAACAGGGAACTTGGAATTGTGATTTCAAGAACAACTTTAATTCCTGGGGATGCTCTGTCTTTCTCTCTAACGTTCATTCAAGCTCCATTTGTATTCTGGTAGTCCAAATCCTGTACTGGAGGTTGGAACAAAGAGGCTTTTAAAGGGCAGATCATCTCCATCAATGGCAAACTCTCTCTCTCTCTGCTGGGCCTACAAGCTGTAGTTGCCTGCCGAAGAGAAAAACAGGAAAGAAGGTGGCCAAGGCATCACCATAGGAATTGAATTCGAAACTAATCAGGACAGAGAAAAGGAAGTATTTTTACACAACACATAATTCAATCTTGGAATTCATTACCACAAGATATGGAGCTGGCTACCAGCCTAGCGGGCTTTGGAAAAAGGTTTGGACCAATTCATGAAAGCCATGGGAACCTGTGGTATTGGCCTTGGTGGCATTGTGATTGCCTCTGCAATGGTCATCTGTTCGGAGATTAGTAGGCTTCTTGTAAAGGTGGTTGGCTACTGTGAAAATGAAATGATAGACTAGATCAGTGGTTCCCAACCTGGGGGTCGGGACCCCTTTGGGGGTCGAACGACCATTTCCCAGGGGTCACCCCAGCATCCTCAGTTCCCCCTCCCCACTGCCACAAGCCTGGCCATATCGACTCAACTCGCCTGAGCCCTCCGATTGGTCGGGACAGGTGCCATTCGGTGAGAGGCGTTTGTGACGCCTGGTGGCCGAGCTTTGACGGCATCAGCTAAGGGGCCAGCTTTGCTTTGAATTCTGGGAGTTGAAGTCCAGGCACCTTAAAAGTTGCTGAGATTGAGAAATATTGCTGTACACTTGTTGGTTATCAAGTCTAAATACAGAAGTAGATTTGTTGTGGAAGATGATATTCCTTGTGCTCTTGCAAAGACTGGCCCGAGAATTTCTGATCTGGCATAATTACATATTGTTTTTGTGATTAATCGCTATGCTTTTAATTATATTCAATTTGTAACAATGAAAATACATCCTGCATATTAGATATTTACATTATGATTCATAACAGTAGCAAAATTACAGTTATGAAGTAGCAACGAAAATAATTTTATGGTTGGGGGTCACCACAACATGAGGAACTATATTAAGGGGTCGCGGCATTAGAAAGGTTGGGAACCACTGGACTAGATGAACTAGGAATCCAATCCAACAGAACACCACTTATGTCCTTATGACTGAGGTCTCACCCCTTCTGTTTGTCTGCCAATGCTAGACAAGACTTTAGATTATAATGCCTGTGACCACTACCTTGCTTGTTTTCTCACATACACAAACAAAGCTGCTTCTGCTTGTAAGGGGACTTAAGGATTGTTTCACAAATTTCTGCCACCAGAAATGTAGTGTGTATAAGGCTTACATTAATATTCTATCCTCTGAATCATTTCAGACTGGTTTATAGAATTTATTCAAAGACGTAGATGAATAGATTGATTGGATTCACTGAACTGAATCAATTCAATCACCTTCTATATATATCTGTGCACACATTTAATTATTGGAATGGATGGAACTGGAATAGAGGTGGAGATCTGTCCAAATCAATTCAGACTTCTGGATTCAGTTAATTGTATGAATCAGTCTGAGCAGTCAAACTGGACAGAGCTTTCGTATTTATTTGAATCTGAATTATACCTCTGAAGGTTTTCATACCTCCGGTTTCTAGAATTGTATTCTTTCTCCTTCATGAAGGCCGATTTAAAATTTTGAAAAGTTCTTCAAATTACTATCAATATTCTGGAGGTGGAGGTAGATATCAGGAGGAGCTTTAGATAATCAAGGAGAGATCCAACCTAGAACTAAGGAGAAATTTCCTGACAGTGAGAACAATTAACTGTTGGAACAGCTTGCCTCCAGAAGTTGTGGGTGCTCCGACACTGGATGCTTTTAAGAAGAGACTGGACAGTTATTTGTCTGAAATGGTATAGGGTCTCCTGCTTGAGGAGCAGGAGACCCTAGACTAGAAGACCTTCAAGGTCCCTTCCAACTCTGCTATTCTGCATCTAGAAAAAAATGGCTGAAGAGAAATACAGATGACAAATTAAAAAGTGACTTGGGTAGTTTTATCCTATTGCATTTATCAAAGAGGCTTGTTAAAACCTTAAAGAACTCTATGTGATGAGAGAAAGAAGAAATGAAGATAAATAAACCCTACAACAAATTTGAATGAAAGATGAAACAGATGAAGAAAAAGTGATCTAGTCAAAGACACAGATCTCTGCAAAAGTTAAATATAACTTACCACATTGATAGATGTGTAATTTTAGATTTTTTTTCAGGGAAAAAAACCTCTAGTATTTTAGGAATTGACAGGGGGAAAAAGCCAGTTATAATAAAGTGGGAAGAAGAACACTTTATGCACAACTATATTTAAGAAATCTGAGCCTCTAGGTGTGGTTTTGTGTATACCAGTTACACTTCCACTAAACATTGTTGGTTTTGATAATAATGGCTGTGCTTTATTTTTAAGAACAAACTTGCATGGTTATTTGTTCTTTAAAGTACTGGTGACACTCCCTTCTATGTGTACACAGCATCAGCTGCAGAAAACAGGGCCACAAAGCAAGGTTTCACAATTTAAGGCAAGGCACAATCCCTACTTGTGGGATATGTAATTACAGTGGTGTTCTTTGAATGGTTGCCTTGAAAGTTAAATGCCAATTAATGAATGCCAAATTGGAAGGGTGTGGCAGAGATGATAGAGAGGATTGGGGTTTGGTTGTTCAAGAAGCCAGAGACACAATTGAACACATCTCAATTTCTTTTTTATTTTAAAGAGAGATTTAGATAGAATTAAGAAGACAATTTGGGTTCCCCCTCAGTACAGATTTTTATGAAAAACAAATGGATAACAACTTATATATAGGAGCAGAAGAGAGGGTGGAGTTAAGAGTTATCAGTCTGGAGTCAATATGTTGTCACAAACAATCCAAGTCCAGGCCCCCTGGGAATTCCGTTGACTCTTATCTAGCACCGATTTAGTACAGGTTTGAGCAATAAATCATCTGAACCACAACTTCATGTATGCACCTGATTCTTTGTTCCTGACGTTATAGGAGGTATAGTAATAAGATCCGTATTTTTGACAGAATTGAAAAAAAATATTTTGGGTGTGTTTCTATTAGTCTGTAAAGTGACTTTCTATTAACTTTCCTTCATAGATGGCAATCTATATATATAAAAGCCAAATACCACTAACTCATCACGAAATCTCCTGTAAAGCCTACAAACTTGAAACTTGGTGCATATGTTCCTCTAGATGCTCACTAAGAAAGGATTTTTCGAAATGACCATCAAATCATTAGTATTTCTTATATAGTATTATATTAACATGCTCTGGTGCTAAGGAGTTAGATGTTCTACTCCCCCTCCCCACCTAAAAAGAACTCTGTTCCAACTGCCAGTTGCCTTATATTAACATGCTCTGATGCTAAGGAGTTACACATTCTACATAAATTTTCAAGCTTTAAGTTATTATTATTATTATTTATTATTTGGTTCTTCTATGCCGCCCTACTCCCGAGGGACTCAGGGCGGCGTACAACATTGTACAAGAACACTGAACAATAAACATGATTAAAACAATTTTAAAAGATTAAAAAAATTAAAAGAAATATTCACCACCAGCCCACAAGCCCAATTGTAACTACTCATTAATTTTCAAGCTTTAACTGTCAATTTATCAAGCCCGATCACATAGTTTCATAGCAAAGCACTAGTTCAAAAATAAAAGACACACACTTGAGATATTACCAAGGACAGATCCAAGGAGGATCTCTATAACTCTCAAGAACTGAGAAATGTCTGTTATTTGCAAGCATCGTGAATTCTGTTTAGGTTTTCATTGGAATTCTTTGTCCCACAAGATATATATAGGCACACAAAATCATTTTATCAATACCGAACAATTAACATTTGTACTGGAAGAGACAACCATTGTCTGCCTTTCATTTCAAACTCATTTGAATTATTTTTTTTTTAAAGTTGCATCTCAGCAGCTTCATCCTGAAGATTTGAGGTTCCTTTGTTCCAAGGGGTTTCTTCTACCATGGTAGAAAGGGTAGGGCCCTTTGGTGATTACACCATGTCTACATAGACGATTCAGTGAGTTTTCAGCCATGTACCAGAAAAATCAGGCAGTTACAGAGAAGGTTCATATACTTCTCAAAGCTATTATGTGGTTTATTTGGTTTTGGCTTTTTAAAGGAAAGCAAAATGTATAAGGCAGGGCCACATGTTGTCCTCCATTTGTAGCCCTATTATAGCCTTGTTCTTTTCACTCTACGTGAGCTTGTGGCCAGATCTCCGGAACTTAGCTTTCGTTAGCCTCATCAGAGTGTGAAAACTACCATTGAAGAGATATTCACCTTTATACATCATTGATCAATTTGGCCATTGCATGTGTGATAGTGATCCATCCACCCATTTCCCACCTATAATAAGCTCTGCCGTTTTTACTTCAGACCTGTTAATCGATGGAGGCCTAGCTCCTGTTGCTTCCTCCCCTATCGCGCAACACTTGGGCTGCCCATCCTCAGGGAATGGTGCTGAGCTGTCAGATATTGCTTTAACGGCATTCTCTCCAGCCCCTTCCCCCACACCACCACTCCTCCGCCTCACAGGCACATTTGATATATCAACAAAATTCATTTGTTGTTTTGCCTGTGATCTTGTAACTGGTGTGTGTGTGTGTGTGTGTGTGTGTGTGTGTGTGTGTGTAAAATATATGTGTGTATGAAAAACAAAACTATTATCATCCAAAAGAAGACATGGTAAGCAAAAATTTATATCCACCCATTTGAGAGAAATCTCTATTATTAGCTTCCTCATGTTAATACAATTTATTTAGTCGAAGTTATGGATTACAGCTTCTTCATAAACTTCAGAAGTTTCATTTATTAACTCTTTATTGGCTCCTGGAGCCAATGTTCTTGCTTCATCTATTATTTAAAAGGTTTGTTTTAAGTTTAAAAAATACATGTAGATTAATTGCTTCAAAGCAATGTGCCAGTTTCCAGTCTTATCTTCCTCCCCAAATATGCTATGAGCAGCTATCATCTAGTTCTTCCTTTGGAAGTACCATCAACTTTCCCACCCACCAAAAAGAGATAATGAGAGATAATCTGATAATTCTAGGGAGCAGTTTCAACAGTCTTATAGTAAATTTTACTGGCTACACCTAGCATTGCAGCTCTTGGTTGAGAAAACCTTTGTGTCCTCTGCAGCAAATAGCAATAGCACTTAGACTTATATACCACTTCACAGTGCTTTAAATCCCTCTCTAAGCGGTTTTACAGAGTCTGCATCTTGCCCCCAACAATCTGGGTCCTCATTTTACTGACCTTGGAAAGATGGAAGTCTGAGTCAACTTTGAGCCACTCAGAATCGAACTCCTGGAGTGAGCAGTACTGCATTCTAACCACTGTGCCACCACAGCTCATACAAAACAGACCACTGGCTAACGCAAGTTTAAAAAGCTTATCAAAGGAAGACCCTCCACAGCAATAGGCCAGAACACTAGAGAATTCCATATGCTGATTCAAATACAGAGCAAAAGCAAAAGGCACAAAGAGCTGAAGTTGGGCACAAATGTCTGGGAGGTGGTCTAATATAACCCTGGGTGCTGGCAAAGCTTGATTAAGGATGTTACTGTCCTCTCAAGAAGACACGCTAGTCATCTTTGTTCAGTTCTTCATTGCTGCTAGCTTGTTCATGGGCTGGGAATCCCGCTCTCATTATCTGAATTGGGCCTTATCTGCTCAAGCTCTTTGTCCCTTGAATCTGCAACCGATATATGACTACCCTACACTAAACGAGAATATTGGTATTTCAGGGTTGAAATGAGGAGTCTTTGGTGCTCTCTGAGCTCTTAGCTAGACTAGCACTGATAATGTTACCTAGTTTGGGTAATGAAAACATCTTTAAGAAAACAACCAAGCTCAGAGAGCACCAATGATCCCTCATATCTGTCCCTCACGGCTCTACATGGGGCTACCCTCAAAGAGCATCCGGAGACTGCAATTGGTACAGAATGCAGCTGCACGAGCTATGGTGAGTGTTTCGAGATACACCCACGTAACACCTATTCTCCGCCAGCTGCATTGGTTGCCTATTAGTCTCCAGTCGCAATTTAAGGTGTTGTTTTTGACCTTTAAAGCCCTACATGGCTCAGGACCAGGTTACCTCCAGGACCGCATCTTACCACATACCTCCCTACGACCAGTTAGGTCCCACAGAGTTGGCCTCCTCCTGGTCCCATCAGCCAAACAATGTCGGTTGGCGGGTCTGAGGGGAGAGCCTTCTCTGTGGGAGCACCGTCTCTGTGGAACCAACTCCCACCAGAGATCCGGACTATCCCCACTCTACTGGCCTTCCGCAAAGCCGTAAAAACATGGCTCTTCCGGCAGGCGGGGTGAAGAAGATCGGATTCCCCCATGAATGAATGCTTTTTAAAATTATGTAATGTTTTTAAATTTTAAATTTATGTATTATTTGTACTGTTCTTATTCATGTTGTACGCCACCCTGAGTCCTACGGGATTGGGTGGCCTATAAGAACTTTTAATTAAATTAAATGAAATTAAATATCTGATTGCCCTCTGGCTTTACAATCTGGTCTGCCTCTTTAGTCTCAAAGAGGTCAACAACACCTCAACACCGTGATATGTTCTTGAAATTAGAATATGTTTCTATCAAACATTTGTGACCTAGAGTACTTTTTTGTACAATGTCATTATCTACTTTCATTAGCCATCTACTCATCCACATTTAGCTTCTGTTAATGCAACAGGCATTGTTCTCTTTGTGGGTCATTTAAACAAGATAAAGGTAATGTTCCTCAGTTTTGTAGTTAATAACACTCTCCTCTTCCACTAATTGGTAGCCTGAAGTGGTTTAATTCAGAGATCAAACAGTGATACTTTCTAAACAGGATGTTTAAAACCATCCCTTTTTAATGAGTTTCTTACACTGAACTTATTTATTAAAGGCATACAGTTTCCAACAAAAATTATAGCAAAGACACTCCAGAAGAACTGACTCACTGTCAATTTGATTTATCACTAGCTTTCAAAATGATTGAGTAAGGGGCATAATTTTGAATATGCTTTCCTCACCTCTTGAGAAGTTTGATGAAATTCATGAGTTTTTAAAAATGCGCTGGCTTTCCTAATTTGGTAGAAAATATAGGAACACTGCTTAAACTTAAAAATTAATGGAAGGCAGGGGTGAAATCCAGCAGGTTCTGACAGGTTCTGGAGAACCGGCAGCGGAAATTTTGAGTAGTTCGGAGAACCGGCAAATACCACCTCTGGCTGGCCCCAGAGTGGGGTGGGAATGGGGATTTTGCAATATCCTTCCCCTGCCATGCCCACCAAGCCACACCACGCCCAAGCCACGCCCACAGAACCCATAGTAAAAAAATTGGATTTCACCACTGATGGAATGGAACATAAAATGGTGGTTTGCTATGCTTATTGGAAGATGATTAGATGATTTTTGAGTTCTGCATTCAACTGAAAGGAAGGTAATAGCAATAGCAATAGCACTTAGACTTATATACCGCTTCATAGTGCTTTACAGCCCTCTCTAAGCAGTTTACAGAGTTCAGCATATTGCCCCCAACAACCTGGGTCCTCATTTTACCGACCTCAGAAGGATGGAAGGCTGAGTCAACCTTGAGCCGGTGAGATTTGAACAGCTGAACTGCTGAACTAGCAGTCAGCTGAAGTAGCTTGCAGTGCTGCGACTTTAACCACTGCGCCACCTCGGCTCTCTAACCCTGAATTGTCCCTCAAAAAGAAGAATCGAAAAAAGAAAAAGAAACACAGATTTTTTTTAAGAAATCCCAAGACATACCTAGTACCCTTTGCAAAGTAAAATTTATAGATATACTAAAAGCAGACCTGAAGATTTCTTCTTCTTTCCAATAAATGTGTCCTTATATTACATATAAGGCCTATATGTAATTACATATAATTACATATTAGGGCCTAAGTATGTGTGTACATACACATAGGCAGCACTGTTCCCTCTAAGGTGCGCGGCTGCACACGTAATAAGAGAATGCCACGTGGAAGTTTCTAACTTCCGCGCGGCATTTTCTAATGGCAGAGGCTGCGCGCCCACACAGATGAAAAGAAAACGCCACGCGGCAGTTTCTAACTGCCTCGCGCCGTTTTCTGATATTACAGGGGACATTGATAGGCAGCCTATGTAAGTATTTCCCTCTTTTTCTCTCTCTCTTTCAGAAGCAGAATTCAAATAAGGAGCAGAATGTAAGGGAAATAACTACTGCTTAAAATTGCCTTAAAACCAGATATCCAATTTATTAAAAAAATAATTTCATCCCATCTGTGCATACCTTTCTCTCATACACAAATGACTCATGCTCAAAAACATATCAGTATGTAGCCTGTAGAGATTCTCAGTCATCCAGACCATGGTTGTCCCAAAGGTGTTTTTTTCAGGAGACAACTGGACTTCCTTGTTTTTTTTCTTTTGAAGACGTTTTGCTTCTCATCCAAGAAGCTTCTTCAGTTCTGACTGGATGGTGGGGAATGGAAGGATTTATATTCCTTGCAGACAGCTGGTAATCTGCATCCTTTTAGATTTGGAATCTGCATCCTTTTAGATTTAGATTCCTTTTGGAGAGTCATTGAAGCACTTGGAGGTTTATCTGTGTCCTCAGGATCAACTGAGTACTACAGGAACCAGGAGCACTACTTACCATAGGTGACCCCGGAGGACACAGATAAACCTCCAAGTGCTTCAACGACCCTCTAAAACAGGGCTGTCAAACACCCATGGGCCAGATGCGTCACGTGCTGGCCATGCTCATGCCTGGTTTAGCGAAGGGGGGAAAAGTCCCGATATGTCACGTGATGCCTCCGTGACCACATGGGTTTGACACCTCTGCTCTGGAAGGAGACAGATTACCAGCTGTCTGCAAGGAATATAAATCCTTCCATTCCCCACTATCTGCCAGAGCTGAAGAAGCTTCTTGGATAAAGAAGCAAAACATCTTCAAAAGAAAAAACAAGGAAGCCCAGTTGCCTCCTGAAAAAGCACCTTTGGGATAGCACTATGTAGATCCCGACAATGCATTTACTCTTAGCTTCCTTCCAGGTAAAGCAGCTAAAAATAAGAGAGGCAAATCAGGGGACAAATGGGGTAAAGTAAAGGATACCTGCCTAGAGAAGAAAGTGTGGAGTTTTTAAAAGGGGGTAGAAATAACACAAGAAAAGCAAAGTTCATAAAGATTCATAAAATGCATCTTATTCCAAGAAAAGGCTAATCTTTGAGACTCATCTTCAAAGAAAGTCAGGTTTTTCAGTAGCCGTGAGGTTTGCAGCCAGTTGCACTTCCAACCAATTCCTTTGTTTTTAACAAGTTATTTCTAAGATCCAAAAAAACAACCCTCTCTCTCCCCCTCCCCAACCTCCCAATTTAAAGATAATTATTTGGGGAAGCAACTCATTTATGCCCAATGATGTCTTTTTTAACTGCGCTTATAGAGCTGTTTTACTTGAATCCACATTGCTTAAGATTACACTAAACAAGACATTAACTGTGTGTATGCAATTACAACGTACCTTTTTTGTGCGTGAAGCAATAGAGCCACATACTGTACTAGTCTCTGGGCCAGAGAAATAAGTTAAGTAAGTTTCTGAAATTGCAATTAGTATTTTAAACAAAGCTTCCTTGACGCCTTTGGGAGTTTTCAATGAAATGCAAACAGCCGTTTCAAATGAAAATTTTAATCAGGACAGTGAATGAGAAAAAAAGGGTGAACTTTCTCTCTCCGGAGGTCTGCTAAGGTTCCACTCACAGGATAGCAGTTAATCTCCCACTGTGTTTGGCTTCAAAATTGTAATGTCAACCCAATGTGGAATTTCATCCTTACCCCTTTCACTTTAGATAGGATCTAAGAAATCAAAAGAGTTTTGATTTGCTCAGTGTGGTGATAATTGATTACCTACACATGGTAAGGTTGAAGGCTGAAAGGAGTAGTAAGTAACCCTGATTAGTGAAATTGGTTAAGTTTGTTTAGCACACATTTTGTTTTCTTAAGTTAAATTATAACCTTTTTGGTGGCAAGTAATAAATAGTTTTGTCTATAAACCAATATGGTTGGAGGCTAAATAAAGAAGGAAGGAAGGGCATGGCTTCCCCAGGGCTGTGGTTTCCTGACCATGTTCTAAGGCCAAAAAAAAAAATTTCAACTCATCATAAATATTGGAACTATATCAGCAGAGAACTCAAAAAAACATCAGTGTGTGGAAATGAACTAATCTTTGCCTAGAGGTCGATGGGGAAGCTATTAAAAGTCTGAATTTTTAAAATGTGCTCACAACTGAACAGGTTTTAAAACAGATAACCCTCGACTTAAAACCACTGTTCCCTCTAAGCTGCGCGGCCGCGCACATAACGAGAGAACGCCGCACGGAAGTTTCTAACTTCTGTGCGGCATTTTCTAATGGCAGAGGCTGCGTGCCTGCGTGGCCGCGCACATTAAAAGAGAACGCTGCACGGCAGTTTCCAACTACCGCGTGCTGTTTTCTGATGTTACAGGGAACGTTGCTTACAACCACAATTGAGCCCAAAATTTATGTTGTTAGGTGAAACATTTGTTAAGTGAGCTTTCCCCATTTTACGAAATTTCTTGCCACTGTTGTTAAGTGAATCACTGCAGGGGTTAAGTTAGGAACACGGTTGTTAAGTGAATCTGGCTTCCCCATTGACTTTGCTTGTCAGAAGGTCGCCAAAGGTGATCACATGACCCCGGGACACTGCAACCGTCATAAATATGAGTCAGATGCCAGGCGTTCGGAATTCTGATCATGTGACCATGGGGATGCTACAATGGTCATAAGTGTGAAAACCAGTCATAAATCCCTGTTTTCAGTGCCGTTGTAAATTCAAATGGTCACTAAGTGAACTGTTATAAGTCAAGGACCAGCTCCACTGAAGTAGTGCCCCCCAAATGGGTCAAAACCTGACACAGAATAGGCTGGGCAGAGATCCGATTAGTAAACTTGTTATTTTTTTTTTTCACTGACTCACATTTTTCAGTTAGACTGATGATTCAGGTTGAATTATTAAACCAAGTGCTTTCATATCCTTTGATGATTTAGAAAGGCTTTTGACCTGAAAAAAATAGAATGACTCAAAATTTTTTGAAGCAAGTTGAAATGATCAAACCAAGCAGTGCAGGCGCGGGTTCCTAATTTTTTTACTACCACTCTGTGGGTGTGGCTTATTTTATGGGTGTGGCTTGCCAGCCATGTGACCATTCCCTTTCCCCTCAGCAGCTCGAGAAGCCTCAAACGTGCAAAAATGCCTAGGATCATCACCACACGTTTGTGGCTTCTCGGACTGCTGAAGGGAGGGGAATGGGGATAGCTCCTGCCGCCCATTCTTTCAGCATCTCATGTGCTCCCTCAGCCATCCTACCCTGCTTGGACTCACTGTGGGGTAGGAAGGCAGCGCATGCACAGTGCCAGAAGCTCAGCTTCTGGGCATGTGCAGAAGAAATTTTTTTAAAAAATTTTTAAAAATGTTTTAAAAAATGGTGTCGCCCAGGCACCGGCAACTGACCGCACCGGTACTGTGACATCACCAGTGGGCCACTACCAGTGCTATAGAGTGGACCGCACCGGTAGGAACCCACCACTGAAGCAGTGATCTTGTGGGAAGAAATGTCTGATATAGTAGATGTATCCCTTTTCCAACTGGTTTAAAATATGGGCCATTAATGGTGCGGCGTTTGACTGCAACATGAAAAAGTGATTTGATACTCTATGAAATAACCAGTAAGTCTGAACAAGTACAAGATCACAGATATGCAAATAACATCGAGTATGGCTTCCATAGTTTATTCAAGACTTGTACAAGTACCAAAACATAATGAAATAGAGTATTTTTATTACAACTTATAAAACAATTAAATAGTACAATTTATGCTTTAAGTTTGTTCTTTTTTTTCCTTTTACATAATAATCTATACTTCTATGCAACATTTCTTTGCATTGCCATCACTTACTTGGGAAGCCAGTGATAAAATTAAAAAGAAGGGAGAGCTATGCATTAATAAATTAATATTTTTTACATCAAATAATAAAATATGACAGTTGTAGAACAAAAATTGGTCAACACATTGTTGGAGAGAAAGATCTCTCTCTCTCTCTTTCATTTTAAAATGTTCAAGGAAAGTCTACTTAGAACTCAAGATCATTGGAATAATCATTTCTAAATGCATCACATTTCATGTTGTTCCTTGCAAAAAAGGAACTGCTAATTTTGACCGACCACTTTCTGACATTAATGTTGACATGTCTAATTTTAGATTAGAAATGATAGTATGGAGAGCCATAAATCTGAACTACATTCATCCAGGGATGATGTGGGATTGGCTGGAAAGAGGACAAAAATGTCCAGTATAGCCATGCCCCAGAAAATTACATCAAAATATAAGCTTCTTTAGCTGTATTGGTTTTAGGAATCTCCTTGTACTCTAGTTTACCGTTTGAACATTCACAATCTATTATTTCCATAACGGATACAAGTTGTTTCCACTTATTCCACGAATGGTGAATCCACTAATATCGGTTGTACTGCAAACATGGGTTGTGACCCTATTTATGTGCCAACTTTCCTAGATCAAACGGGGAAAAATATTTCTCAGCAGAGAAATACAAGTGTATAGGACAGTGATGGCGAACCTTTTTTGGCTCGGGTGCCAAAAGGGTGTGTGCGCGCGCGATAACGTGTGTGTGCGTGCCCACACCCATAATGCAATGCCCTCCCCCCACGCATGCACACAATCCCCACACTGCCCCTCGTGCATGCGCACAACCCCCGCGCATGCGAACAGGTCTCACTGAAGCCTCCGGACTTCTGGTAGGCCCCTTTGGGCCGTTTTTCACCGTCCCCAGGGTTCAGGAGGCTTTCCTGAAGCCTGGGGAGAGCAAAAACGGCTGAAAAGAAGGCTGAAAATCAGCTGACTAGCGCGCTGGAGCTGACATAGGGCAACGCCTCGCGTGCCCTCAGATATGGCTCCGTGTGCCACCTGTGGCACCCGTGCCATAGGTTCGCCATCATTGGTATAAGATCATCAGTTTGACTAACTGACTGG
Organism: Diadophis punctatus similis; assembly: GCA_023053685.1. NCBI lineage: Eukaryota > Metazoa > Chordata > Lepidosauria > Squamata > Dipsadidae > Diadophis > Diadophis punctatus. Next base: position 9,667,716 of record JALIGW010000015.1, read on the forward strand.
ACTACAGTAGTCCAGTCGCGTCTGGACTACTGTAATGCTCTCTACATGGGGCTCCCCATGAAGAGCACCCGGAGGCTCCAACTGATCCAGAATGCGGCCGCGCGGGTGGTTTCGGGGGCTAATTGGCGCTCCCATATAACACCCCTCCTGCGCGAGCTGCACTGGCTTCCGGTGGTCTACCGGGTGCGCTTCAAGGTGCTTGTTACCACCTTTAAAGCGCTCCATGGCATTGGACCTAGGTATCTCCGAGACCGCCTGCTGCCACAAACTGCCTCCCATCGACCAGTGCGCTCCCACAGAGAGGGCCTCCTCGGGGTGCCATCAGCCAAGCAGTGTAGGCTGGTGACGCCCAGGGGGAGGGCCTTCTCTGTGGGAGCACCCACCCTCTGGAACCAGCTCCCTCCAGACTTAAGAACCATTCACGACCTGTCCACCTTCCGCCGTGCCCTCAAGACGTATTATTTTTATCAAGCCGGGCTGGCGTGAAAAAGTTTTTGGGGTTTTTAAAATTTTAAGATTTTACTAAATTTTAATTGTATTAAATTAGGGCCACATTGAATATTTTATTTTAAATGTATTTTAATGTTTTTTACTTGGCTTAAATGTATTTTAATGTTTTTTTACTTGGCTGTTCACCGCCCTGAGTCCCCTGGAGAAGGGCGGTATATAAATTTAATTAAACTTAAACTTAAACTTAAACTTAACTAATATAGAGCTTCTTTTTCTGATAAAGAAAACACAGATTTTTTTTAAAAAAATAGTCAGCTATCCTTGGGGCAATTGTCATGTTCATCAACATCCTTTAAAAACAAGTTTCTGACTTACCATGGTACATTTAATAGCTGTATTTGCACAACGCTTAACCAGATGACTGTATGATATGGTTAGTTTATCGTTTAACGTCTTGCATAAAGAGGTTGGGTTTGTATTATATGGCAAATAATAAAAAAGACAAGGATAAAATTACCCAGATGTAGCATGCTACTGTATCTGAATGCAGTTGGTAGAACTTTAAATAACCTGTTCAAAATGTTATAGAAAAATAGCCAGTGCATTTAATCCTTGAGCCTATAAATCCGTAACTGTGTTTGTGTTTAGCACGACTGATCATACCTGGAACATAGAAAAATGCAGGTTCGTTTCCTGGCCATGCTCATATAAATGAATCCATAAAGAAAGAAATTTCTTTCAAGTGGTTTGCAGATGGAATGGATAAAAGAAAAAAATAACTATTTGTCTGCATAAAAGTTCAAGTAATCACAGTTAGCATTTATTTTTCAATTCGGCAAGATCAGTCTGGTTTAATGAATTTCATGCGATTCCTACTATTTCGGCAATAGTTGCAATTTCCTTCTCATTTCTTTTAATGTTTGGATAGAAAAAGGTGTGGTTTTTACAAGTGACACCCAAGTTGTGAAACAAGTCAGCAAAAATCAACTTCAATGTTTAATGTAAACAAGAAGATGATGGAATTTTTGAATGCCTGTCAACATGAGTGATAATAAGGCAAAGCCCATATGTAAGAGGTGAAATTCTCACATAATCAAATTCCACTTTGCTCATACAACACAGAGATGCTATGTTTAAAAAAATTCAATGGGGTTTTGTTGGATGAATATTCCAAGGCATGCCAGCCCATTCAAGTGGCTAGTAAACTATGACTGATTTATTGCTAAACATGGAAAGAGTAACATAACAAAGCAAGGAATTCCAGTTTGATATAGCCCTTAGTTTCCCAGAAGCACCTGAAATTGAAAAGCACCTTTAGTCTTGATTGTGCAGCATAGTGTTTGTCTAGATATTACACCTCTGTTGTGTATAGCAATTCACAGTCTCAAGAGCCACCGTTGTAATAAGCCTAAAGGACATTATCCTTCTTTCGAAGGACTCTGCTGACATTAGCTACCATATCTCCGTAGTATGTTCTACTTTCCTATTTTAGGCTCTCTCTATTGACTCTATAATGAAAAAGTTGGACCACCGTGCCAAATATGCCAATCTAGTGGGGTTGGGATCAGCTTTGGCTATGAAGTGGGAAGATTTCTCAGTCTTATTCCATCCTATGTTCAAAATCCAGTCCTTGAAGATTCATCGTAAGGTTTACCACTGCAATTACTGCTCCATGTTAGAAAGTTACCTTTTTCCTTGACAATTTGGGTGACATTTAGTTCTGGAAAACTCAATCTTGACAAAATAGAATCAACCTGTTGAAGCCTCAGCCTGACATGTTCAAGTCAGTTCTTCCACGTGCATGATTTGCAGCACTGTTTGCCATAAAATTTATGATTGCAGACACCATGTTGAGGAACCAGGTGGCACCAAGCAAAGAAGTCCACACAAGAAGGGTCGTCTGTTTTGATGAAATCACAGACAGTATATTTAGTTTACAATTCAAATTAAACACAATTAACATTTCACTCTGTGTGTTGTACAGCCTTCATGTCCTATCAGATTTTTTTAAAAAATTGATGAGAACTGTTTGAGAATGTTTCAGGGACTTTGGATATATAACAAAGCTGTTTTCTGTGGATTTACTTGCTAGAAAGGAGCTATCAGCTAACAGTTTGTGAAATTAGTATTTTGCATTATATAGTATTTAGCAGAGTAGTGCTGAGCTAGTTGAGGAATGGAAAGAAAAGGACTTCCATATACAATACACAAAAAGAATGCCCATAGACTGTATTTATTTTATAAATTATCTTTTGAGCTCAAATCAGTTGTTTTAAGATACTGCATGGCCAAATAATTGATTTGTGGTTCATGTTCTCTTCTTAAAGCATGTAATCATGTAGGTCCTAGACATTAAAAAGCAAACTACATGAGCATTAATGTACTGAAATGGGTTAGGAAAGACTGCAGCAAACGTCAGCTGTTTCTGAAATGAAAAACCACTCTTCAGTTTACTCTTAATCGCTCATGGCAAAAAGGCAGAGGAAATTGCCAACACAACATCAGAACATCTAGTTTAGTATCGTCTATGCTAGCGATGGGGGATCTTCTGGACTGAGAGATACCCCAACAGTTATGAGAATCAAAGAGCCCCAGAATAATGATAGATGATGATGATGATGATGATGATGATGATGATGATGATGATGATGATGATGATGATACATAGTAATTAGGGTACTTCTCTCCTATCCCACACAGCTCCTTTTTCCAGGTATTTAGAATAGGTTTGACAATTTTCCTTCTTAACTCTGATTTCATTAACTTCCAATTCCCCAAATGGTATTGATTTTTAGCCAAATGTAGTCAAAAATGTGATATGGCTCCTAAAGAAGGACTAGTGGTGTACTTTCCTGGGGCCACATGATGTCAATTTCTGCTTTCCAGTAACCAATTGCAACTTCCCAGAGTTGCAGATTTTTTGAAAAAAAATCAGCCTTATCAAGAGTGGCATTGACCCTGGGGATTTTTGCAGACAAAGCAGAGGTAACATAGTTGTATAACTTTCCATACTCTTATTGTTTAAGAGATAGAGAAGAAAAACCCTTGGCTGATACAGCTTCTCGAGGGAAAACAAGCGCTTAACGTACTGAATTCATTGCAACTCATCTTCCACATAGGAGCATCCTGTAGGACTGGCGAATCGAACCATTTTTGCACCCAAAACTGTTTGCTATTTGTCCAATTCTGGAGGAGCAGCGATGAAATGCCAAGCTTGGTCTTCTTTGTAGATAGCTCAGCCAGCCACAGCATGCATGGTGTTCTTCCAAGAAAACTAAATTGACTTACAGTTTTGCAGTTTGCAGGACTTAACAAGATACTTAAAACGGCCAATGGAGCAGATCAGCTTGTCTAGGGAAGCATGTTCATTCTCCCTAAAAAGCTCTTCTCCCCCCCACCCTTTTTTTGCCCCCATCATCTCCCCCTAATGTTTCACTGAGCAATGTGGTGGGTGAATGAAAGTGTTTGGCTTCAGTGCAGTCCAAGCACAGCTGGCCGTGTTCGCTGGTGGAAATGGATTAAAACCACAGTGAGGAAATAATTGATCTCTAGAGAGTCCAGAGATCTAGTTGTGAGAAAGCGAAAAATAGGTTTCTGCAGCTGGGAAAGGAGAAGGCTAAACCAAAAATGAGTAATAGGATCCATTTAGAGGAGTTTCGTTTTTCTACTTTGCTTCCTTGTATTAGATAGAAATTGTTTCTGTGTGTATAGGGCAAAGCTAAAAATGGGTAAAAGGAACCACATTAATTTACTGGAATAATGCCTTTTCAAAGGTCCAGGTTTCCATGCATATTCCATGTAAGGACTCTGTTCAAATGATTGGGTTTGCTAATATATGAACAAGCCACAAATCAATGTTTATGTGAATATTGCTTTAAATGCATTGTAGCTGATTACTATAAAAAGGAGCAAGAGAGCATGCTCATTCAGTGCTCTGTTGATTTCCAGCTGATTCTGACTCTCCCTGCTGATTATCTCTGCTGCTTCACTGTTGAGTAATTGACTTCGTGTCTGTGTGAAAGTACTGTGAAGATCTGCTGTGTAAAGCATAACTATCTGTGATAGTATAGATTTGTTTGTTAGCTGTAATCTTTGGTTGCTAGTTAAAACAAAGATAGGCAAGAAGAAGATTCTTCGTATTGACTGATTTACCGTGTATGACTTTGGACTTCCTATTTGAACTTTGCTACTTCTTTAAGTAAACTATTTGTATATACTTAAATGTATCTGTTTATTGACTGAATCATAGCAACTCATATCAAACTGCAACATCACATTTCGCTGTGCACGTGCTCAAGAGCACAAGAACTCCTTAACATTCCAGAAAGGCTATGTTCTGGAAGGAATCAGGCAGAAGCTCTAGGAGGAAATAAGTTCTGGAAGGAATAAGAAAGCCATGATTTTGGATAGAGAATCCTTCTTTCCGAGCTACAATGCAGAAAATTTTGATGGCTTAGGGGAAGGTTCCGAAAAAGACACCCTTCAAAAGCCACACTGAGATGTACAAAGGTGGTAACCCCACCTTTCAGATTGGTTATAGTGAGCATACACCATGCACAGAGGCCTTTCTCTGCTGACTCTTCCTGTTCCTTTAAGGGCAAGATGAATGGGAAAGACCTCATTCATTTGGATGTTAGTTGCAATGGTCAGAGATACTTTGGTTTCCTTTGCAGAAGTTTTAAAATATTCATCTTCATGGGCATTTGTTGTTGTTTTTCAGTCAGAATAACATGATAACAGAATAATAGAGTTGCAAGGGACCTTGGAGGTCTTGTAGTCCAACAAGCAGGAGACCCTTATATCATTTCACACAAATGGTTGTCCTATCTCTTCTTAAAAACCTGCAGTGCTGGAAGACCCACAACTTCTGGAGGCAAGCTATTCCACTGATTTATAGTTCTAACTGTCAGGGAAAAAATTCCTTAATTCTAGATTGGATCTATCCATCCAAGTTTCAATCCATTGCTTCTTGTTCTGCCTTCAGATGCTTTGGAGAATGTTGACCCCCTCTTCTTTGTGGCAGCCCCTTAGATATTGGAAGACTACTATCATGTCACCCCTAGTCTTTCCTTTCGTTAAACATACCCAATTCCTGCAACCATTTGCTAAGTCATCTCTGACTCTTCGTGACCCCATAGACCATAGCACACCAGGCTCCCCTGTCGTCCCGATTCCTGGATACCTACATTAAATTGCCTACACCTCTAATCAAGGCTACTGAGGTGGCCACATTTTAACAACTTGGTATGTATCAGGCAATGCCTTGGGGATAAACTGTAGCTCAGGTGAAGGACATCTGCTTTGCATGCAGACAATCCAAAGTCAAGGATGTTAAACTTCATTTAAAACAAATGTGCCACCTGTAGGCCTGTGGCTATCTATGGCCCCTGAAGTCCAGCACATTGTAATTTGTACAGGACAGAATGGAAAACTGGGAAAGCATTCATTTGAACTATAGTGAATTCTTAAGAAATGCAAGAAATGCAATGCAATTTAGTTTTTTGACCTGGTCTCAAACATCACTTTTGGAGAGCAAACTGGCTGAGTTTGCACAACACGCTTAATTCAGCTATTATATTAGCACTTTTTTGGGGGGTGTTACACATATCACCGCACCGTAACAAACCTAGCAGGTTGGATTCGCATAATATGCTCAGCCAAAAAAGTTAGCCAAAGTTAACACTAACTAAGCTTTGCAAGTTATGAGAATGCAGCCGTTAGGTCTTTAACTGGTCCAATTGTTGAAAACCCCGTCAGTGTTTTAGATTTCGTAAAACCATTTTTACCTTTCTTCTCAGGTGCAAGGCAGAAATTAGTATTGCAGGCTCGTGACATTGCAGGTTTCTGGTGAAGCAGACACCCAGTTGCTGGCTGGCCTTGAAGGAGACACTGCACACTCCGTATCTGTACTCCCCCACCGCATGTCACTGTGCACTGCATGCAGGAACAAGAAATTAAACCTTCACACATTCCCCATTTTCTATACACAGGCAGTCCTCGACTTATGAGCACAATGGAGTGCAAAATTTCCATTGCTAAGCAAGGAAGTTGTTAAGTGAGCTGAGCCCCCTTGTACGACTTTTTTTTTGGCCACAGTTGTTGAGCGAATCTCTGCAATTGTTAAATGAATCATGCAGTTGTTAAAGCAAATCTTCCCCCATTGACTCTGCTGGTCAAAAGCCATCTGGGGTAGTGCAATTGTCATAAATACATGTTAGTTGCCACATGCTTGAATTTTGATCACATGACCATGTGGGATGCTGCAATGGTCATGAGTCACTTTTTTCAGTGCAATTGTAACACTGAATGGTCACAAAACAAATGCTTGTAAAATGAGGACTACCTGTAATCTTTATGCATAAAGTTGCAGTTTTGACCTGGATCTAAGCAAATACAATTTAAAGTCCCCTATTATACAGCAGTTGACTTCATAGGATGAATTTGAGCCATTTAGTTTCTCCATGCTCATAAACTCCATACTGTGACTGTTATGAAAATAAAGTGAAAGGAAGACCCACTTATGTCATTTTAATCTTCTCCAAGGAAAGGTACAATTTATATAGAATAGAATAGAATTCTTTATTGGCCAAGTGTGATTGGACACACAAGAAATTTGTTTTTGGTGCATATGCGCTTAGTGTACTTAAAAAGACAAAATATATTTGCCAAGAATCATGAGGTACAACACTTAATGATAGTCCTAGGGTACAAATAAGCAATCAGGAAACAATCAATATTGATGTAAATCCTAAGGATACAAGCAACAAGTTATAAGTGGGAGGAGATGGGTGATAGGAAGACTAATAGTAATAGTAATGCAGCCTTGGTGAATAGTTAGACAGTGGTGAGGGAATTATTTGTTTAGCAGAGTGATGGCGTTCAGGAAAAAACTGTTGTTGTGTCTAGTTGTCTTGGTGTGCAGTGTTCTATAGCGTCGTTTTGAGGGTAGGAGTTGAAACAATTTATGTCTAGGATACGAGGTGTCAGTAAAGGATACGAAGGGTCAGTAAATATTTTCACGGCCCTCTTTTTGACTCGTGCATGTATACAGGTCCTCAATGGAAGGCAGGTTGGCAGTAATTGTTTTTTCTGCAGTTCTGATTATCCTCTGAATATTTATAATTAATACTTTCATGAACTCTTCTCTTTTTAATGATCTCTTTATAAAGATTATGACCATCTCCAAAGCTATCAGAAAGTATTTTGGCTGAACACAGAATCATTTCAATATTTATTTTTTAAAAAACAAATAGTTGCCATAAAAGTTACTCTCCATTCCTATATCTATTTGTAGTCTGTGATTTCAGTTTATATTAAAGTTAATTCTGATTCATTAACAGTTTGTTTTAGGTTGTAGGCGTTGTGCTCTTTAATTGATATTTTTCAATGAACATATGAAGTTATTTAGTAAGATATGCCTACTTTGGCATTAGTACCTGATTTTTTTTCTTTAAGGGCTTAATTATTATAACTGAGATTAACTCAATTTTTGTCCCCAGTTAGCATAGTTTCTAGTTAAGTAGAGACTTCAATCTAGATTTTAGTGATCCAAGTCCAACCCTGTGCTACACTTGCTCTCATTGGAACATGACTCCATCTAGAACAAGGGTGTCAAACTCAAGGCCCGGGGCTGGATCTGGCCCACAGGGTACTTAGATCTGGCCCGCAGGGCCATCCTGGAAACAGTAAAGGACCAGCCCATGGTGCTTCTGCCATTGAAAACGGAGCTCGGGAGGACCATGTGCTGCACTCCTGAGGTCCGCTTTTGCTGGCAGAGGGTTGCAGGAGGTGTGGCAGCCGAAAACGGAGCTCGGGAGCCCATTTTCACTGGCACAGTGCTCGGCCCGCCACAGGCGCCCCTGACACAAGTGACGTCAAGCTGGCTATGTCCCCCCTGGCTATGCCCACTCCCGGACCCACTGAGGTCAAACACAACCCTGATGAGGCCCTCAATGAAATTGAGTTTGGCATCCCTGATCTAGAACATTCAACATAGAATAGGGTTAATAATAGGGTTGCAAGGGATCTTGGAGGTCTTCTATTCCAACCACCTGCTCAAGCAGGAGACCCTATAACATTCCAGACAAATAGCTGTCCAGTCTCTTCTTTTTTTTTTTTTTTTTTTTTTTTATAAAAAGTTTTATTAGTACAAACTTACATAAGTGGTAACAAAATATTAAATCCAAAGTACAAACATTTTTATTTCCCCCCCCCAGACCCACCCCCTTCCCTCCCCACCTCCCCCCCCCCCGGACTTCCCAGAGATAATACAGGGCATAATAATAAGTTTAAATTGTTAATAAAAAGAAAAAGGAAAAAGGAAAAAAAGAACACTATTTTTAAAAAAACTTCAACTCCAAACTATACAGTACTAATATATCGCATTTGTATACAATAGTAAAGATACAAAAAAGAGAGAGAAAAAAAAGAAAGAGAATAAAAAAAAAGAAAGAAAGAAAGAGAAAACTCTTTAACACTACAAACAAACAAACCTCCTACCTCCTCCCTTCAGTCCTCTATCTTATACAAGGTAAGTGTTACATAAGTAATAACTAAATATAAAATACACAAATCTTAAACTAATATTATTGACATTAGAAATAACCTCTAAGATAAAACTTAACTAAATGTTACATAAATAATCATCAAATATTAAATTTCATCATGATATTAATAAGATAATATTATTCTAAATTAATTCGCTAACTTCAATAAACAAAAAAAGAAAATAAAAGAAGAATAAACAATAAACAAATCTTCAACAAACTATATATATCTAATATTATCAACATTAAAAATAACCTCAAAATTATATAAAACTTAACTAAATATTGCATAAGTAATCATTAGATAGGGAAAAGATAAAATACAATCATATTAGTTTCTATCCATCCAATATATTTCAACATCACATTATTTTGTATCTTGATAGTTCATCTTTTAATAGTTCAATAAATTCAAATTTGTCAAGTCGTCTCCCGTCTGCTCCCAAACCTCCATCTCCTCTTCCCCAGCTATCTGATTCAGGCACTCCTTTTGGATTTTTGAGTCTATTTCTTTTTGATCCATCGAAGGTGGCTTCCCCTCCTCCTCCTCTTTTATTTTCATACACCCTTCTTCTGGAATCTTGGATATATCAGCCTTTAGAACATTGACATAAAATTCAGTAGCTTTTTTTATCGTGTTGAGCCGGTATCTTTTTCCAGAAAATTTCACTGTTACTCCAACTGGTGCTTCCCATTTATATTGTAAATTTAATCTCTTAAATTCATCAATCAAAAAAGTATAGCTTTTCCTGGCTTTAAGCATTTTAGAGGGGATTTCTTTCCAAATCTTTAGTTCCTGACCATTCACCATAAGATTATTGTTAAACGTTGCTTGTATAATTCTGTTCCGTAGAGCTCTTGTGGTAAAATATATGACAATATCCCTTGGTAGATGCTTTTGTTTGGCGTACCACGAGTTGATTCTGTATGTTTTGTCGATTTGTGTAGCCAATTCCGCTTTAGAAATTCCAGACACCTGATCCAATATGTCAACCATCCTGCCTTTTAAATTTTCATATAATCCTTCTTTCAAACCTCTAATCCTTATAGCAACTTCCATAGATCTGAACTGAGTCATTAAGACCTCTTTTTCAAAATTTGCAATGTCATTTTGGATTTTATCTATGTAATTCACCGAAGTTGCCAAAGCTTGTTTATTTGTTTCAATACGTTCTGCCAAAACTTCAATATTTGTTGCTAAGCCTTTGCAAACCTCTAACACATCAAATCTTAGTTGTTGATTCATATTCTTCAAAGCAGCCTGCATCTTATGGTCTATCTCACTTATTTTCTGGTTAAATTCCAAAGTAAGTTCATGTTTCATAATCTTTAAATTATTTAATAAATTTTCAGGTGTCAAAAGCTGTGGAGGTGTTAGCTCAGTGTTAAGTTGCATTTTAGAAATATATCCAGATGAATAGTCATTTCTTTTAGTCAAAACAGTCTTTCCAAACTTTGAAGCCATTGGTGTTTCAAAAGAGTACAAAAAAGAAAGAAAGCCAGTTGCCTGATTAAAGTTCTTTCCAGTTTAAAAATCAGATAGTCTTTTATTATTGAAAATATTTCTATTATAACTTTAATCCAGAGTTAGGAGACAGAGAAAGAAAAAACCATTTTTCCAAGTTAAAAGTTTCCATAAGAGAGAGAGAAAGAAAAAAAAAAAAAAGCCTCTGGGGAAACGAAAGTCACTTTCACTTCTCAATTGCCATATTGTTACTCTGTTTCCTTTGTTCCCTTGCCGAAGTGAAAGCTTACCCAGGAGTTGAAAAAAAAAAGGAAAAAAAGAGGTTTCAGTACTTGCCCATCTCACGCCTGTTTCTCTCTGTCTGCTTCTATAGTTTAAATGTAGTTATAAATCCCATTTTTGAAGCAGCGGCTGGTCACTCCATCTAGCTCTGCAAAAGGCAGAGGTTTCCGGATCTTCGGAGCTGGAGACAGGCTGCATGGGGAGCTCTCCCTTCGCGCCCTGCAGATGGCTCCTAAGGCGCTGGGGGGGCTCTACCCCTCCTGTCAGGCTCTCATCTCTCCCCTTTGCCCGGGGAAGAGATTTTAAAGCCGCCAGACAGCTGTTCTGGCGGCTTTTAACAAAGATCGGAAAGGCATCCAACGAGGGATGTCTGCGATGAAGCGCTCCAAAACCGGAAGTCCAGTCTCTTCTTTAAAACCTGCAGAGATGGAGCAGCACAACTTCCGGAGCTAAGCTATTTAATTGATGAATTGTTCTCATTGATTTCTCCTTAGTTCTAGGTTAGAGTTCTTTTTCATGATCTTCCATCCCATTACTTCTTGCCTGCCCCTCGGGTGCTTTGCAGAATAGGTTGAGCTCTTCTTCTGTGTTAGAGCCTCTCAAGCACTGGAGTTTTGTTCAATCTGGTTCAATATTACCTTCTCTCTTGACATCACAACTCCAAATATACAGAAGTACGAGGGTGAGTCAAAAAGTAATTCCATTTTCTTTAGGACAGGTATAATTACCAACACAGGAACATGTAGCATACATCAAAATGAAGCTGGTCCTCTGTGGATCACACCCCTACTTCTCAACATAGTCACTGTTTCTCTCAATAGCAATGTTCCACCTTCGAATGAGAGCATGTATCCCTGCCTTGTAAAATTTTGTTGACTGTTCTGAGCCACTTCTTCACTGCAGTTTTCACTTCCTCGTCATTGGAATAATAATCCTCCATACTCACCAGATTTAGCACCTTCGGACTATCATCTCTTCAGCCCCATGAAAGAGGGTTTGAGAGGCAAACATTATTTCAGTGACGAGGAAGTGAAAACTGCAGTGAAGAAGTGGCTCAAAGAACAGTCAACAGAATTTTACAAGACAGGGATACATGCTCTCATTCGAAGGTGGAACATTGCTATTGAAAGAAACGGTGACTATGTTGAGAAGTAGGGATGTGATCCACAGAGGACCAGCTTCATTTTGATGTATGCTACATGTTCCTGTGTTGGTAATTATACCTGTCCTAAAGAAAATGGCATTACTTTATGACTCACCCTCGTACAATAAATGGCCTTTTAACATTTTTTTTTACCTCTTTCATCTAGAGTCACTTGATAGCAGAGAATAACCTTTCGTGGGCAAACTGCCTGCTGTCCCAAAACTTGTCATCTGCTTTTGCTCACTGCCAAACCTGAAAACCCATCAACTAGGCTCAACTTGCAGAGAAGTGCTGAGAGATAAGCGCACTTTAAATTATTTCTTCTTTGCTTCTTTGTTGGAATTTATATTGCCATGGGCAGTTAGGAAATTTGAGGAACTTGCTCTGCTATTCTACGCAGGAACAAATAATGAGTTATTACAAGTCTACCTAGAAGAAATTCCCTGAAGCGCTGGTGATGTATGTGAATTTGTCTACCAACTCTGTGTCCACAAGACAAAACACAATCATTTCCATCAGATTATTAAACCTGAGCATCCTCTATGGCCTGTCAAATTAATCTTAGAGACAGGTGACCCATGCAATGTAATAAGTTCCAAAACACAGAAATGTGTTTGCAAGGCAACACACTAATCCAGACATCATAGTAGTTAGGGAAATCCAGGCAGCCTTTTGTGGGTCCTTGAATACATGGATTGTGCCTGAAAACCTTAAATGGTTCAACTACAGGGCAAGTCAGGGGTGGATTCTACTTATCTTCCCCACCAGTTGGCATTGTGACGGAAATGCACATTTTGCGCGCGCATGTCACTTCCTGGAAATGACCCTCTGTACATGCGCAGAAGCCTTTGCGCATACGCAGAGGGTTTTTTTGCAATCTGCGGTGACCGGAGGACCGGTTCGAGAGTGTGGATCGCCGGTCATTGCTGCCAGTTCGGCGAGCGGCGCCAAATTTCCGCAACCGGTTCTAAAGAACAGGCCCGAACTGGCAGCAACCCACCACTGGGTTCAAGTCTTTGAAGAATGAGTTGATAAAAATGCACAGGATTACAACTGCAGGGATTTGGTGAACTAAGGGACAATCTTCAGCTGCAACAATTGACTTAGCTCCACTGGTTTAATTACAGGTAATCCACAAATTACAATTGCAATGGAGTATGCCCAACATAGTCGTAAGTTGTGATGGTCGTAAAGCAGGACATCGCGAGACTGGCCTGATTTTATTATCACTAGATAGAAGTTAAAAATGGTGAAAAAAGTTCTGTCTTTAGATCTACCTATGGGCCTCCTGGAGGCATCCCATGGTGGTTGTAGGAAAAACAAGATTGATCCAAATGGACATTGAGTTGGTTCTTATGTATGCTTATTGCTTTTAATTATTACTCCCTTCCTGGGTAAGGAAGCGCCCACAGGTTCTTTTTCTAAAGATTTACACACAACCCAAAATTTGCAATGAAGCATATTTGTGCAAGGCACCTGTATGTTGGCCCTTGCACAACGATGATACATTTAGCTCTTTATTTCCCAGTAAGTTCAAGGACTTGCATATTCATAACCTCTCAGTCTGCACCTGAACATCCTTACCTGCTGCCAAGGTGAAGAATACCACCCTGATATCCTATTGTACAGAGGGTGCATAGGACATGGTCTTTGGTGGCATACTTCTTCCAAATCAATGCTTGGCTTCTTAAGATTTCGACAGCGGCGCAATGGAAAAGTGATCAATTTGCCACCAATACTTTTCTCAATGCACTGCATTTCTCGCCTCCTAATACCCGGCCCACAGGTAGAGGAACACTGGGGACAATAAGAGACATACAGAGGTTCATTTGAAGCTGGTTTGCAAAACATACAGCCACCACCAGACACATTGCAGGCTACAGATCCTTCCAAAATTGGGCTTTTTGTGGAGATAAGTAGCAATATGAATTCTTTCAGAAGCTGGGAGAACCTATTTTATCCTTACAATCCCTACCAATGAGGCTCACTTTGGTTTCTGGCCTCAACAATTTTTGGAATGTGGCTCTTGACATGTTAAATAAAGCCCACAATGGCTCTTCAGATGCCCAATGGTGCATGTTTCTGATTACAAAGGTATGTCCATCCCTGGTGATTAAGACCACTGGATATCTTCAAATACCTCATATCATATTGATCCAATCAGACCCATTTTGTCTACACAAACTCCATTCACATGGCAAGCTCCAATTTATTAAATCAACCAGTATCACATCTCTAACAGTTTTGCAAATATACGCAGTAATCTTGGCTTCTTTGACCAATACTTGGGTTTTTTTTTCTCTCTCTCTCATTCCCTAAAAACAATGCTATGTTTGGATACTTCTGTAGATTAACCTTAAAAGCTTGGACAAGATGCCTTCAAGTCAATGTTGTCTTCTGGCAATTGACTGGGCAAGTTGGTGATATTTTCAGAAGTGGTTTGTCATGACCTTCTTTCTAAGACTGAGACAGTATCACTGGTCCAAAGCTATCCAGGTGACTAGGTACCCATGGCAGGACTAGAACTCACCAACCCAGTACTTTTAATCACTATCCCAAATGACTCTCTAACACATCCTACTTGATGTCTTTACTGGTGATGATGATAGCAAGTTGCATTTTCCATGTTTTGCATTCATTGGCTTCAGCTCTTTATTCCCCTAAATTTAATATCACAAGTCTTTGTTAAATAGAGTGCTGCTCCCGTTTGCCTTTATCTTCTTGATAACTCCTAATATTTACAATGGACCAAGTCTTAAGTTAGTTTCAAGATTCTTAAATCTATAAAAAGGTGGGTGGGGCATTTATAACAACAGATTATGTATTATTGTCTATTTTTCATGTTGTGTTTTATAGTCAGGACTCATTACATGATTCAAAAGAAGCATCGTTGCTTTACCTCACTCCAAGCAGAGATCACCCATTGAAGACGCTCATTTTTAGGGCATCGTCCCAACACGCAGGTCTGTTGCATTCCTGGCTTGGTTTTGCTGTTGCACAAACTCTCTGGCACATTTTTTAAGATGGATGTTCCTACACTTTTGCAGGAAACCTCACGTTTCATTATGCCTCGTCCACAGGTTTTGGAACACTTGATGGGAGAAAGTCTGATGTTAGTGACCTTAAAACTGAGCCTGTTCTACTATCATAAACCAAATAAATTTCATCCTATTCTGAGTTATATGCTACATATATAATCTCCCATCTTCCCTCCAGGAGAAAAATCCAACATATTAAGTTCCCAGAAAGATTTCCAGTTCAGTTATTTATTTCCATCCTACTTTTCTGTTTCTTCAACAACTGTAGTAGTTTACAATGCCTTAAACCAAGATCCCTTAACTTCATCCTGGATCTTAAAGCTCTGCTCAGATTATATATTGAGTTATCTATCCGGCCAGATCAAATTATATATTCTTAACTAGTCATCATTTCGTGGGCTTTGCTGAAATAAGGAGTGTGCTGACCATTTCCACCCCACTCAATATACTCCAGCAATTAGACAGCTTCTACGAGTATTTGGCAGGAATTAGCTACCAGTTAGAGCCACCGACAGCCCTCCGATTCATCCATAAGCCCTCCGAAAGCTGACTTTTTGATTGCATCTTGCAAAAAAAGCCACTTCATCTTCGTCCAGCAATCTCTACTGTATCCCAAACACCTAACATCTTTTTCTTTTTTTTTGGCTAGTCACTTCTAGCCTAAAACTCGGGCTAATGATAGATGAAGCCATGTGTTTCAGAAAAGTAAGATAATACTCTCCTGTCTTGAAGAATGCTCATTAAGAGAAAGAATTTGACAGGGGGTGCTTTCATAGCTGGGGCTCCACGCTCCCCCTCCTCTCTTTTTTTTCCGAAAGAGGCTGAAAGATTTTTTTTGCAACAGCATATTCGCTTAAATGAAATCTGGGATCCGTCTGTCTTGGCAAGTGTACAAAACAGCAAGGCTTTCTTTCACTCCAGTGAAAAGGCTGCTAGACATTTCATATCTTTCAGAAAAGGGGTGTGCGTGCGTGCGTGCGTGCGTGTGTGTGTGTGTGTGTGTGTGTGTGTGTGTGTGTGTGTGCATATTGGAATTTGCCTGAAGCCCTGTGCTACCAACTATGCTTTTAAGAGCAGTTTTTTTTACTATATTATGATATTAGGTTGCTTGAAATGATACATTATCTAAAGGGGAGAGGGAGGAAAAAACATCCTTCATTTTGCTGTGTGCTGCTGATCCTCACCGAACAGTGAATGCCCACTTTGGAAAAATGAATTTATGTGTGCTTAGTGAAGTAATTAATAATAGCTATCTCTACCTTTTTTAATTTTTTATAAAAAATTTTATTAGACACACAGAACAAAACAACAATAGACATTAAAAAAAAAAGACATACAACAAACAAGTGGGGCATTATTAGCCCTCTGTCAATCAAAAGCTATAATCGGATATACTCAAACTAT
Organism: Diadophis punctatus similis; assembly: GCA_023053685.1. Lineage (NCBI taxonomy): Eukaryota > Metazoa > Chordata > Lepidosauria > Squamata > Dipsadidae > Diadophis > Diadophis punctatus. The sequence goes on from JALIGW010000015.1 coordinate 9,684,045, forward strand.
TAACATTTTCCATAGACATTTGTATTAATCTCTAGATATACACCATATTTTAAATATTTCCATTTTTAATTTTGTGATTTGAGCTATAAGATCTTTACATATTACCTTCAGAGTACAACCTTATACCTCTTCTTTTATTTATTGCTTCTCTCTTTCAACCAATGCCAAATAAAGGACAGAGGAACACCTTAAAATTTAGTTGTTGTTTTTTAATTCCTTCTTAGTACTCTGCTACGGAAAGCTTAATTTTGCCCAGCTATGTGTCATTTTGTCGCCCTACCTGGGGGTCTAGGACAACTCAGCAGGGCCAACGCGCTGCGGCCAACACGCTGTGGGGCAACTTGCCATGGCCAACTTGCCACGGATGAAATGAAATGTATATGACAAAAAATAATTTATATTGCCTGGGTTGTTTGGAGAAGGGACAGGCCGAGTGGCGAGCCGCTATGCCTTATGCCTCCTGCGCAGTGCCCATTTCGCCAACCAAGTCCCTACTTTCCCCGGGCCACTTCGGGAATCATGCTCCGGCTGAGGCAGCAAAGGTACAGGGAGCTTGCCCAGAAGCGTGTTTCTGAGATGGCAGCATCCAGGAGGACTGAATTGCTGCGTCTCTATCAGTCCTTGCTGCAAGAAAGCCAGGCTTTCAATGCTTACAACTATAGGTAGGAAGATGGGGGCGTCTCGGGAGTGGAGCCTTCGGTGCCAAGTCCCTCTTCTGCCCCCATGAAAATCATCCCCCATCCCACCCCACCCACTCCAGTTAAATGCACATAGGGTGATAGGGTTTGATTTAAACGGATAAAAAGAACTGTGCTGCTCATTATCAAATTCCGAGTGGAAGTGAGGACGCAGCTAATCCTGATGCTGGTAGGCAGAGGCAGAATTTTTTTTTCTTGTTTTCCTCCCCCGAAATTAAGGTGCGTCTTATACTCCGAAAAATACGGTAAATTGAATTGTTGGATTGTCCCGCAGAGAGTTTTCCCACAGTGAGTTGGCCATGGTGAGATGGCTGCATGGAAGTTGTCCCATTCCACTACCTGGAGCATGTAGGAATTGTGAAGGTAGCACAAGCTCTTATCACCATTTTTCTCGACTGCTGCAATGAGCTCTGTATGGAGCTACCTATGAAGATCATCTGGAACCATAAAGTGCCACAACCCAATGGAAAACTAGGTGGAACTACAGGACAATATGATTCAGGCCTTCCAGTGTCTTTCTGTAGGCTCCTTAGTACAGAGTACAAAACCAGAGTGCTGGTTTTGCCCTTTAAATCACTATTGGTTTGGCATTGAGGCATTCTGATCTAGTTTTGACCCACCCAACTTATGTGTCTCAGGAGAACCTGCTGGTGGTTTCTCGTTTCCACAAATTAATGGAGATAGAGGTTCACCAATTTTGCTTCTCTTTTGTCCACCTGGAATAGCCTAACCACAGATTTCCATCAAGCCTCACATTGTTAACTTTCCATTATTAAAAAACTGAGCCAATTTAGAGACTCTTTGAAGTGTGTTGGGATACCATCGGTTTATTTCTTTGTACATACATATGGTTGTTGAGATTTGTTTTATCTTTTTTAATTCTGTCTTAATGGATACAGTAATTTACAGTACAGATAATTTACTGTACTGTTTTATGGATAAACTATAAAATGCCAAAAGTCCCTTTCAATAAAATCAGTAAACAAACCCACTAACTAACTTTGAAAAATGAGATTCACCTGTTTTCATCAGTGTTGTTCAAGATACTTTGAACAGATTAAAAATGGTATCAACTGATTCTGCTCCCAATCTCAGCTTTCCATCCTTCTGAGGTAGGTAAAATGAGGACCCACATTGTTGGGGGCAATATATAAATATACATTGCTTACTGGTGTAAACCGCTTAGAGAGTGCTTGCACTGTGAGGCGGTATATAAATCTCACAAATAAATAAATAAATAAATAAATAAATAAATAAATAAATAAATAAATAAATAAATAAATAAATAAATAAATAAATAAATAAATAAATAAATAAATAAATAAACAAACAAACAAACAAACAAACAAACAAACAAACAAACAAATAAACAAATAAACAAATAAACAAATATCAAAATGATTTCTGCATTCATTCACTGATCTCCATGTGTTTACAGATCAGAAGTGCCTTTCCATGGAATATAAAAGCTTTATTAAATGGTCATAGAATAACTGAGTTGGAAGGGACCTTGGAAGTCTTCTAATCTACCCCTTGCTTGAACAGAAGACCCTATACCAGTGATAGCGAACCTTTTTTTGCTTGGGTGCCAAAAGGGCGTGTGCGCGTGCGACAGCGCGGTCGTGTGTTTCCACACCCATAATGCAATGCCCTCCCACCGCGCATGTGCGCACAACCCCCCCACACTCCCCCCCTGTGCATGCGCGCAGGCCTCACTGAAGCCTCAGGTCTTCCGGTAGGCTCATTGAGCCGTTTTTTCGCCTTCCCCAGGCTTCAGGGGGCTTTCCTGAAGCCTGTGGATGGCAAAAAACGGACCCAACGGGCCTACTGGAAGTTTGCAAATGAACTTCCGGTAGGCCCGTTGGGTCCATTTTTCACCATCCACAGGCTCTGGAGGCTTTCCTGAAGCCTGGGAGAGTGAAAATGGTCTCCCCCACCCTCTGGAAGGCCTAAAACCAGCACGCCTTGCGTGCCCTCAGATATGGCTCCGCATGTCACCTGGGGCACGCGTGTCATAGGTTTGTCATCATGGCCCTATACCATTCCGGACAAATGTTTGTCCGTTGACAACTTCCAATGATGGAGCACCCACAATTTCTGGAGGCAACCCATTTCACTGATGAATTGTTCTCACAGTCAGGAAATCTCTCCTTAGTTCTAGGTTGGATTTCTTTTTAATAATTTTTCACCTGTTACTTCTTGTCCAGCCCTCAGGTGCTTTGGAGAATAGGTTGACCCCCTTTTCTTTGTAACAACCCTTAAAATACTACAAGACTGCTATCATGTCATCTCTATTATTTCTCTTCGTTACACTAGACGAACCTAGTTCCTGCAACCATTCATTGTACGGTTTACTAATCTGGATGCTCTCCAGGTACCTGAACTTCAACTCCCTAAATTCCAGTGTCTAGTTAACCATTAGAGCTGAACTTCCCACATTTCTGCCCTTGTGGCCAAAGACCTCCTTTCTTCCCATTTATTGTAGCTGCTCAACTTCAGTAGACAGGTATTGTATAGCTATTCTGTAGATGTACACACACATAGGTACATTTCTCTAATATAAATATATTGAGAGCTGAGGAATTTTATAAATGTAAATATATGTAAACAGCCTGATTTCATGTTCATAATTAAAATAAACGTTTCTGTCCAAACCAAGCAAAAGAAATGGTGCACACGTCTATGGAGATTCTTAGTCATGCAGGTCATGGTTTTCCCAAAGGTGCTTTTCCAAGAGGTAGCTGCACTTTCTGGTTTTTCTTTGAAGGCATTTCACTTCTCATCTTCTTGGATGAGAAGCGAAACGTCTTCAAAGAAGAACCAGAAAAACCAGTTGCCTCTTGGAAAAGCGCCTTTGGGACAAATGGAGGACACATATAGGATGATGTTCATAATCAAAAATGGGCAGTCCATTCTTCCTAGATCAGGGGTCAGCAACCTTAAATACTCAAAGAGCCATTTGGACCCATTTCCCACAGAAAAGAAAACACCGGGAGCCACAAAACTCTTCCCATGCCTGACTATTTCCTGAGCAGCCACAGAACTAGCATATGTAGTTGAATTAAACATTCTGTATTCTTCTGAAACTTTTCTTTTCTTGGATTTATCCATGGTTGGCCTACCGGGGGTCAAAAAGCTCAATAAATTGCATGCCAGCAGGTATCACACATTGGCGGTTGTGACACATATTTTGAGTGACAGGGAGCCGCAGCAGAGGGATGAAAGAGCCACTTGCGGCTCCAGAGCCGCGAGTTGCTGACCCCTGTCCTAGATTATATGCTGATTGGCTCCCAACCATTTTTCTTTAGGCTCCCATCTCAATAGAAGATTGTGGCAACTTAAAAAAAAATTTTTTACCTGTGACCAAGGCCCAGGATTCCATTCTGGTGGGCAGCCCTGGTTATTACATGCCTGTATTTGTGCCGGAGTGGTTACTGGGCAGAGAGCATGAGCCACAACCTCTTCCTTATGAAAAGCCTTTTTCTGGACACACTGGATATGACGGCTTTGCTGTCCCCCACCACAGGACTGGCTGCAAATGCTCCATTCACCTGCTGACCAACTGAAAAATATATAGATGTCAAGGAAACCACAGTTTGACAGTCGCTGGTCCAAGTGACCAGTGACCATAGACATATATCACATACTGTATCCCCTTGTGATCCTTATTAGTAATAGAAGTCTTCCTCAGTTGCAGGTCCTCCACCAGAGGCCTGGGAATTTGAGCAGCGCTTGCGCAGAGGGCAAAAGAACCCAAATGGCGGCGTCCCAGCATCCCGGGAAAGCGGGCGGGAGAAGCCCCGCGCCGCGAACGCCGCCAGCTTCTTCGGCTCGGCGGCGACGGACAGCCAAGACCGCACCGGTAGGAACCCACCACTGAAGCAAACAAACCCCAAACAGTAGCCAGTCAGAACAAGAAAAGGGCGGGACTTGGAGGCTGGCTCCACCCGATGAGAAAGGACGTATCAGGTGAGTACCAACGTCCATTTCCCAGCTTAGGTGTCACAGCCTCAGTTGCTCCTAACACCACTGGGATCACTTTATTTTCAACATCGTCCCCAATTCTTCCTTCAGGGCCTGGTACTTCTCCAGATTTTCATACATCTTCTTCCTGAAATGGCTATCACTTGGCACCACTACTTCTATCACTACTGCTGGGGTTTTTTTGCTCCTTGTCTACTACCACAATGTCTGGTTGAGATACATGTATACTGATTCTGAAGCAGAGCTTGAAGCTATAGATCAGTGATGGCGAACCTTTTTCGGCCTGGGTGCCAAAAGGGTGCGCACGCACGCGATAGCATGCGTGCATGTGTCCACACCCATAATGCAATGCCCTCCCCTCCACGCATGCGCACAACCCCTATGCTGCAACCCCCCCTGCGCATGAGGCTTTCCTGAACCCAGGGGATGGCAAAAAATGGCCCAACGAGCCAACCATTTGGCCATTTTTTGCCGTCCCCAGGCTTCAGGAGGCTTTCCTGAAGCCTGGGGAGAGTGAAAACGGCCGAAAAGAAGGCCAAAAATCAGCTGGCCAGCGCACACATGCGCGCTAGAGCTGACATAGGACAATGCCTCACATGCCCTCAGATATGGCTCCGCATGCCACCTTTGGCACGCGTGCCATAGGTTCGCCATCACTGCTGTAGATATTATCTCCATATGGGCAATTTGTGGCTCTTGGTCTATTTTCTTGCAATTTTCTAAAGATCGGTGGAAGATGTGATGCCAAAACTTTAGAAATAATTCTTTGCCCCTTCCTTTCAGCTGAGCAGGGAGTAACGAAGGTGCTAAGCACTGATTGCTTTAGACTCATTTAAAATTATTCCTGGGCTATGTTTTTAATTAACAAATTATTCAATCAAGGAGCCAAATAAAAGTAACTATATACAGTTTTGTCTAGTTTATATTCTATTTTATATGCTCTGTTCTAAAAGGAGGAGAAATCTATCGGGACAGGAAAAGACAGGAAAAAATACACTATAATTTTAATTTAACAAGCCATTTTTGGGGGGGGGGATGTTCATTAAGCCCAAATGTCTTTTCAATCAGAATGCATATAATTGAAGTAGTGCATGGCATTTGCATAATGACATGCTTGATGTTTTTATATATTTGATGCCACTTGCATCAAATTAAATAATCTGATGGAAAATTAGATAAAACATCAATTATGTCATTACACAGATAAGATAATTGGTGCAAATGATGAAAACATCAATTAGGTTGTTACAGAAATGATGTAAATAACATTAATTGTTTGGATAGACTTAAGAAACAAAGGACTTCGTTATTTTGTGGGGGTAAATTTTAAATGCAAATTTGGCCTGTTGCATTCAAAGTCCATTAAAAGGAGGTCATTGAATGGAGGTTTTATACTTGAAATGCATTTTTTTTTCACTTTAAATGCGATCATTGTGATCTTCAACTCTACTGCTTTAGAATTTTGCTCTAAGGAAAACATTTACTTGAATCATATTAGATATATGATGTAAAATTACCTATTTTAAAGATATGCAAACTGTTTTGAATTCAAACTACTTCCAATTGTAAATGGTTTGTATTTTTTTTTTAATAATTGTTGTAAAACACTCAATCGGTTGAGAATGGGGTGGAGAACAAAGCAAATTAGGAGAACAAATAAGGAAAGCAATAACATAAAATGGGTTGTACAAATCCCACTCAAATTCATATTTGTATTTATTTCACTTCACTGTCTCCCCTCTCATTTCATCGTTTGCATGAATTTTGATTCTTACTAGAGATTCCATCTATGGCTGTTAAGGTAAATAATTTGGACAGTGACATTGATTGTTGCACATTTGTTTAAGGCAGAGGTCTTCAAACTTGGCAACTCTAAGACTTGTGGACATCAACTCTCAGAATTCTCCAGCCAGCTATGCTGGCTGGAGAATTCTGGGAGTTGATGTCCACAAGTCTTAGAGTTGCCAAGTTTGGGGACCCCTGGTCTAAGGATTCTGATATGAATATTTTATGTCTGAATGCTGAAAATGTTAGCGTTTTTCAATCTCAGGGTAAAACAAGAAAGTTAAGCCAATTAAAATTGAATCCTTACATTATTAACGCTGCTTATGAAGGCAAACCTGATATTCCTCAGAATTAAGGGACACTACTAAATCCCTTCTTGTCTTGGCAAAACTCTTCCCAGACTTCATTTGAAATGCTCACTCCTAAAGGATTTCTTCAGTCCTATTACAAGCCATGACCTACCACCTTTCCCCTATCTACAGGTGTATCATACCCTTGAAACTGGGAAGGGAGCCTGCCTGCATGATGTGTTAACTATAGGGAAGAAAATCCAATTATGAAATGTACATGGCAGAGATGCAGTAGACATGGCTCATGGATTTCAAAGGATGTAAAATAATTTAGTTCTAACTAAAACCTTTCCGTGGCCAACAGAGCTGGACAAGCCAGCCTTGTCACCAAAACATCGCAGTTGGAAAATAGTCTCTTCTAATGATACATGTAAGATTCATACCCCAGCTGCAAAGTACAGCTTGTATTTGGCACCGTAGCCAAGGCATGCCACGATAGCTACTTGTGTGGTTCTTTCGCCAATTAAAATAAATGCTACGTTTTAGAAGCTTCCAGCCACAATTAAAAGGCAAAACACAAACATCTACAGGGAAGGCTGAAGGAAACTTAATGCAAGGCTTTTTTCTCTGAGAGAAAAGCAGAGCCCAGGGTACAGAAATAAGCCTTTGGCAGAAGATTAGTCACACCCAAATAGATTCCTTGGCTAGGGAGATTATCTCAAATTAGTTGTCAGACAATGGCATGGCTCAAAGCAAGGCAATAAAATTGCTGAAAACCATCACATGATATGTTACCCTAATTAAACCTTATCTCTGCCTTTTTGTGATTCTCTTACGGTTTCCTCTGCATCTCCTGCAGTGTGTGTTTGCGTGTGTGTACGTGTGCATATGTGTCAGCTCCACACTCCTTATTACAGAGGAGCAGAAGGTAAGAATACCAATGAGCCCTGGGTTGGTACCCCAGAATTGGAAGTCATCAAGTTAACTTGTTTTAACGTTAATGTTAAGTATTAACAATAACTTCCACCACTCTTTAAACCTACTCTTACTTTCTTCTGATCGTTTTTGGAGGACAAGGCCCCCCCCAAGTCACTCAAAGGTCCAATATGGCTCAGAAAGTGTGGATCATGATCAGGGGCGGGTTCCACTTACCTTTCGCTACCGGTGCGCATTGTGACATTTCATGCACGCCGCCGTGCGATTCTACTTCTGCGCATGCACAGAAGGAAATTTGAAGCCGAAACACAGCTGAGAAGCCATCCGAACCAGGAAAAAAGCGCCGATTCTACTTCCGCGCATGCGCAGAAGGACATTTCAAGCCGAAAAAAGATGGTGGCGTGCACGAACCAGGAAAGACGGCACCGGAGCTGTCACACCTAAATTGCATCATCAGCGGGCTGCTACCGGAGCGCAGGACCGCACCGCACCGGTAGGAACCCACCCCTGATCATGATGACAGGAAGAAGCATTGTGACTAGAAATTTGTGTGCAGTGTAGAAACGCCATCGGTGGAGACTCCCAAGTAATGATCATTGAAGGTGCACCATAGGAGCCAAACAATTACCACATAAAGGGCAAATCTTCACATAGTGCTTTACTCTGTTGAGTGCTTGAGCTAAAGCATTCCTTCATAGCAAAACTGTACAGTGACACCGAATTTACAAATAGTAAAACAGAGCAGCTCCCCTGTTTCTCTTTGTTGGGTATCTTGAAGCATGGATCTCCAAAATCATCTTTAACTATAGAAGAACCTCTTTAAGAATTCAGAGCTTTCTCCGTCTGCTCTGCAATTGTCCAACTGAAATCGATCAGCACAAGATGCTCTTTATCTAGAGATGTAATCCTCAAAAAGGTTTGTTCTCTAGATACAGTGGTTAACCATATCAAGTTTCAACTGTGAGTAAGACATGGCTTGATTTCTGCTGACTAGAACCTGTTTATTGCACAAGCTGAACATTTTATCAATCCCTTGCTCTTATCTAAACCAAAGATCTAGACCAGTGGTTCCCAACCTTCCTAATGCCGCGACCCATTCCCCGCCCCTGCGCCCCCACCGTGACCCATCCCGCCGCCGCCATTTGGGTTCTTTTACCCTCTGTGCATGCGCAAAGCATGCTGCGCATGCGCAGACAGTAAAATAACCCAAATGGCGGCAGCGGGGTGGAGCGCGGTGGGGGCGCGGGTTGTGGGGTACAATATGGCCAGGCTTGTGGCAGTGGGGGGGGGCTGAGGATGCCAAGGCGACCCCTGGGAAATGGTCGTTCAACCCCCAAAGGGGTCCCGACCCCCAGGTTGGGAACTGTTGATCTAGACCTTTGTAAATTACTATGGATTTAAAAATACTGAATTTCAAGAGAAGCATTTTTGCTACTCAGTTTGCCTCTTGTTGCTTCCCCTGGCAGCAATTCTCTTTAAGCATTTTAAAGGAGAGGTTTTCCACCAATGTTGTTCCCGTGTCTCTCTTTTGAACTGTACTGCCCCAAATTGGCAACTTGGTGACAAAATTAGTGATTTCTCAGGGAGGGAGGGAGGAAAGAAGGAAGGGGGGGGGGAAAGGAAAGAAGAAAAATAAAGGTATATTCAGCAATTAGATCTCAGGGCAGATAACAATAGCCCTGTTTGCTTAGACATCATGATATCACCTGTGATGCTTTCACCCAACTCACAAGAGCCGAGGTGGCACTAACCGCTGCGCCACCTCGGCTCTTGTGAGTTGGCTGAAAGCATCACAGTACTGCAGGCTACTTTAGCTGACTGTGATCATTTGAGTTCAGCTGTTCAAATCTCACCAGCTCAGGGTTGACTCAGCCTTCCACCCTTCCAAGGTAGGTAAAATGAGGACCCAGATTGTTGGGGGCAATGTAAATATATACATTGCTTAATGGTGTAAACCGCTTAGAGCAGTGTTTCTGAACCTTGGCAGTTTGAAGATGTGTGGACTTCAACTCCCAGAATTCCCCAGCCAGCAACGCTGGCTGGGGAATTCTGGGAGTTGAAGTCCACACATCTTCAAATTGCCAAGGTTCAGAAACACTGGCTTAGAGAGTGCCTGCACTATGAGGCGGTATATAAGTCTCACTAATAAATAATAAAATAGATAAATAAAATTTAAAAAGTAAGTTCCTTCTCCAGTTAAAAAAGATTTTCTGCCCTGTCTTTAAAGTATACTAAAGAAGATTACCAGCCTTTACAGAACACAGAATGCAGAGTAACAGAGTTAGAAAGGACCTCGGAGGTCTTCTAGTCCAATCCCCTTCTCTATACCATTCTGAACAAATGGCTGCCCAATCTCTTCTTGAAAACCTCCAGGGTTGGAGCACCTACACCTTCTGAAGGCAAACTACTCCACTGGTTCATTGTTCTCACTGTCAAGAAATTTCTCTTTAGTTCTAGATGGGATCTCTCCTTGATAAATTTTCATCTGTTACTTCTTCTCCTGCCCTCAGAGAATAGGTCAGCCCCCTCTTCTCTGTGACAGTATCTCAGATATTGGAAGACTGCTATCATGTCACCCATAGCCGTTCTCTTCATTAGACTGGATAAACCCAGTTCCTGCAACCATTCATCATAAGTTTTAGCCTTCAGATCATTTATTATCTTTGTTGCTCTTCTCTTCACTCTTTCTAGAGTCTCAACATCTTACTTGTATTGTGTTGCGTTGTGTTGTACATTGTATTGTACCTTCAGTTTCTTCAATGCAGAGACACTGAGAATCTAGGAAAGTAAGGTTGCTCACACTACACCTACTGAGATTCAGCTGTTACAATCTGAATCAGAATTCAAGCTTTTTTTTTTGCTCCACTGCTCGTCTGTGCAAGCAGCAGAGTTAAATCTTCAGAGTTACTCCACAATCAACCTTAAACTCTAGTCAATTTTGGGGATTGTCAGCTAAAGTAAGAGTCGATACTTACTAGGCTGGACAAGGATTTGCATTGCACATCATTGTTTCTGTTAAAGGTTTTGTCCTTGGGCCACAAAACGAAGAATTTACACGGGTTTGATGATCCTGTAAACACACAGCTTTGGCTATCAAATGCCCTGCAAGGAATTTTGTAAAAAAAAAAAAAAAGACAATTTAAAGGAAATACAGAAGTTACTAAATAATCCTCGCAAAAATATAAAGAGTGTTGATATTTGAGTGTTAATGTGTTGATACCATTGGTCTAGTTCCGTGATGGCCAACCTATGGCATGCGTGCCACAGGTGGCACACAGAGCCATATCTGAAGGCACGTGAGGTGTTGCCCGATGTCAGCTCCAGCGTGCATGTGCATGCTGGCCAGCTGATTTTCGGCCTTCCGGAGGGCACGGGGAGTCGTTTTCGCCTTCCCCAGGCTTCAGGAAAGCCTCCAGAGCCTGTGGATGGTGAAAAATGGACCCAATGGCCCAACCGGAAGTTCGGAAACAGAAGTTCAGAAACGGAAGTTTGGAGGCTGAAAATGATCTCCCCACCTGCCCTCCGGAAGGCCGAAAATCAGCTGGAATCCATTTTTTGCCATCCACAGGCACAGGAGGCTTCAGTGAGTCCTGCGCACATGCGCAAGGGGGGCAGTGGGGGGGTTTGTGCATGCGCATGTGCGGGGAGGAGGGCATTGCATTATAGGTGTGGGCACCCAAGCAAAAAAAGGTTCGCCATCACTGGTCTAGTTCTTTATGCCTGTTTTTTCCCAACGCTCATTATTTAGATCAGTGTTTCCCAACCTTGGCAAGTTGAAGATGTCTGGACTTCAACTCCCAGAATTCCCCAGCCAGCATTCGCTGGCTGGGGAATTCTGGGAATTGAAGTCCAGACACCTTCAACTTGCCAAGGTTGGGAAACACTGATTTAGATAGTGGAAGATAACATTGTCATAATGAATCCCATTCTCAAGCTTGCAAAACTCTTGCTGATTCTTTCTTTTTCTTCTACTAATGTCAAAATGTTATACCAACACAAGTCCCAACAATACTTCTAAAAGGTCTCAGAGGCATACATATATATATATATATATATATATATATATATATATATATATATATATATATATATATATATATATATATATATATATATATATATATATATATATATATATATATATATATATATATATATATATATATATATATATATATATATATATATATATATATATGATTACCTGTTTAGAAATGTTATAAAGGTATGCTAGAGTGGCCACAAATATTCTACAGGGCTAGAGGAAACCCTGAGGAGCAATCTCATTAACTTGTCTTCTGGTAAATGGATACGTTGTAATTGGCCATATCCATCATGGATCAATTTTATGAAGAGGCAAGCCCCCACATGATACCCATTTTGTGAGAAGCACAACCTGACCTCATAATTGTATCCAATATCTAGCCATAAAAGTGTTTCTCCCCATCAAGTAGGAGGAAGTGTTGACGCATGCCTGCCTTTTCATTAAAATAATCTTTTAAGAAAAGAAAGAAAGCAATAGAAAAGTTACATGGGGAACAAAGAGTGACAGAGCCAAAGATACAAAATGCCTATCTCCAAGTTAAAGACAATACTAGCAATCCCAGAAAGATGTTTTGGTTTTTTTTTAATGTGGTCTTTGGCTGTAAACCCAATGCCAACAGCTACGGGCTTTCTCACAGGGAACTGTTTTTAATATTACTAACAATGGACATTCTTGAAACTCCTGATTTTATGAGCTAACAGGAGGGGAGTGAACTGACTGAGGAAATCAGCTTTGTCAGAAGGAATTCAAAAACAGAAGACCAAGAAGCAGGAAGGAAAAAAAGAAGCAGTCTGCAAATTCTAGGAACTAGAAATATAATTCCTCTGCTTTATTAGATAGATAGATAGATAGATAGATAGATAGATAGATAGATAGATAGATAGATAGATAGATAGATAGATAGATAGATAGATAGATAGATAGATAGATAGAGATAGAGATGATAGAGATATAGATATAGATATAGATCGATCGATCGATAGAGATAGATAGAGATAGATAGATAGATAGATAGATAGATAGATAGATAGATAGATAGATAGATAGATAGATAGATAGATAGATATAGAGACAGAGATAGAGATAGAGATAGAGATAGAGAGATAGAGAGATGATAGAGAGATGATAGATAGATAGATAGATAGATAGATAGATAGATAGATAGATAGATAGATAGATAGATATAGATATAGATAGATAGATAGAGATAGAGATGATATAGATATAGATATAGATATAGATATAGATTGATCGATCGATTGATCGAGAGAGAGAGAGAGAGAGAGAGAGAGAGAGAGAGAGAGAGAGAGAGAGAGAGAGAGAGATACGAGTACAGAAAAAAATGTGAATGCAAATAAAACAAAACATAAAAACAGATCAAACCAACAATAATTAAATCACACAGAGCAATCTGAAAAAAAGTACATAAAAGTTGTAAGCCACCGAGAGCAATGGTGGGTTGTAAATATTTTTGCCACTGGTTTGCGCGCACGCAAACATAACAGTAGACATAATAAACAATAAACATAACAGTAGCAAAACAATGAAAGGAACTATAAAAACACAGTAAAATGAGATTCCTGCAGGTGGGGTGATTTTGAGACTACTCTCCCCCATGTATACATGGTGTTGTATGTTGTTTTTAAACTTTTTTAAAATTGTTTTTAATAATTTTATTGTTTAGTTGTTCCTTAAAATGTTGTACACCGCCCTGAGTCCCCAGGGAGTAGGGTGGCATAGAAGAACATCTAAATAAATAAATAAAATAAATAAAAGATGGATGGGAGAATGCTGAGGGGGGGAGGGGTTTTTGCTATCAATCTAGTAGATACCTCCAGTGTAATGACTGCATCTCAAATCAAAGACTGACAACGATCAGCCATTATAAAATATCCTCTGAGAAACCCAATAGACTCCAATAAATAAATAAGTAAACCTTGTTTTAAGATAATAATACAAACATGTAATGCTGGTTTTATAATGATGAAAATAATAATAAATGCATTCAGAGTTCCTTAAAACCTGAGGGTGTTTCTACTCCAAATTTCTTGGATAGTCTTCGTGTGTATTTTAGCCTAGTTGTTTAAATTGTCAATAAAATGTAAGCTTGGTGTCTAAAAATACTTTCTCTAACACATTCAAACCTGTAGGGGTTTCTGAGGCAGCCAACACATCTGCTCCTTACAAAAAGAGTAACAAATGCTTAATATACTTCCATTCAGATCTTTTTTGGCAAATCATATTCTCTGGAAAAAAAGGTAAGAGATTTTCTGCCTCAATCTATGAAAATTCTGAAGGTATCTTACTGAAAGACTTGTTAGAGAATTTTGTCTCGCGGTATAAAGAGCTAAAGTACATATAAGGAAGACTGTATGGCTGAAAAACAGGAGGTGGTCCTTACTCAACCTCCTCTCATTCATTGACCGTTATCATGGTGTTGAACAAGGGAGACTTAGAAACAGTCCTCATTTTTGCGGCCATTGCAGTGTTCTCCCGTGGTTGTGTGATCACAGTCTGAGTGCTCAGTGTCCGGTTCACAATTACGATGGTTACATCATCTCACAGTTACAGAATTACGATTTCACTGCTGGCTTCCAACAAGCTACCGTATTTTTCAGAGTATAAAACGCACCTTTCCCCCCTAAAAAAGGCTGAAAATTTGGGTGCGTCTTATACTCTGAATGTAGCTTTTTTGAAGCTTTTTTTTCCAGCCCTAACGAGGTGCTAACAATCTTCCCCGCTTGCAGGATTTTTTCATTGGTACTCCCTCCGAAGAAGTGTTTTTCCAGCCCTAAATCTTTGCAGGCTTGGTTTTATTGCTACTCCCTCCAAAAAGGTTTTTTCAGCCCTAACGAGGTGCTAATGATCTTTCTGGCTTGCAGGCTTTTTTAAATTGCTACTCCCTCCGAAAAAGTTTTTTCAGTCATAACGTGGTGCTAACGATCTTCTCGACTTGCAGGATTTTTTCATTGCTACTCCCTCCGAAGAAGTTTTTTTAAAGCCCTAACCAGGGGATAAAATAATGTGCTGAAGCTGACCAGACTAAGGATGCTAGCCAGATGAATACCTGGTAGGCAGATTTTTTCCCCTATTTTCCTCCCCCAAAACTAAGGTGCGTCTTATACTCCAGTGCGTCTTATACTCCGAAAAATACAGTAAGTCAAAGAGGAAACCTTCAGGAGGCTGGAAATGGTGATGCGACATTGCCCTTTAACAAGGGAGGAGACTGAAATGGTTTTCCACAGGAAGAAAAATATCAAAGGAATCAGTCATTAGAAAACATGGGATTTAACTGGAAAGAAATGAATTGAGGGCCAATAATTCTGTAAGTTCAAATTAATACACAGTGGATTTCAGTGTTAGATTCTGCAGTTTGGACAGTCCTAAATAAATAGAAAAAAGAAAGACATATTTTGGGCAAATTTGACATACTCACCCCCACCACAGGTCGCTGAGCAATCTGACTGCGCCATCACCCATGAGTAGCTATGTCTTTTTGTGAATATCTTGTTCTCATTATTCACCTTAGACAAGGTATATCTCCACAAAATGCCAGGATTTTTCCCTTGTAACAGCACCTAATCATCATAAGAGGGGGAAAAAATGATGGAGCATCCATAACTTCAGAAGGCAATTCATTCCACCGATTAGTTGTTCCCACTGATAGAAAATTTCTTCTTAATTCTGGTTGGATCTCTCATCAATGAGCTTTCACCCATTGTCTCTTCTCCTGCAGTTGGATTCCTACTGAACTTTCATCCTAGGAATTTGGTACAAATAAAAAAAAGGAAACACAGCCTATTGCCTGGCTTTGCCCACTCACAACCTGCTCATAAATGCAGTACAACCTGCTCATTTTGTGGACTACCCACATCTGTCTTTTTCATAATGACCATGTAATTAGACAGGTGTCAATTATGAACATATTAGACAACTAATAGGAGGCAGGGGTCTACATATTTTCAATTACGGCTTTTCCTGGAAAGAGGCTCTGGTATATGTAAAATTGCCTTGATTGCCTTCTGATTAGATTAATGCAATAAACTCTACAGGGAGCTGCAGCAGACACCTGTTTTCCTGTCAATGAAAATTGTGATCTCAGTCTTGATGTGTTACTATAATTTCTCAGGGGTGAAATCCAGCAGGTTCTGACAGGGTCTGGAGAACTGCTAGAAATTTTGAGTAGTTCAGAAAACCGGCAAATACTACCTCTGGCTGGCCCCAGAGTGGGGAGGAAATGGGGATTTTGCAGTATCCTTCCCCTGGAGTGGGGAGGGAATGTAGATTTTGCAGTATCCTTCCCCTGGAGTGGGGAGGGAATGTAGATTTTGCAGTATCCTTCCCCTGGAGTGGGGAGGGAATAGAGATTTTGCAGTATCCTTCCCCTGGAGTGGGGTGGGAATGGAGATTTTGCAGTATCCTTCCCCTGGAGTGGGGAGGGAATGGGGATTTTGCAGTAGCCTTCCCCTGCCACACCCACCAAGCCACGCCCTGGAGAACCGGTAGGGAAAAATTTTGAATTTCACCCCTGAATTTCATCAAGTATATGGACTGTTATATATCCCTGCTTTAGATCCCTTTTTATTCACTCTTGTCCATCTCGGATGATATAGAAGAACTGAAGGAAACAAGTTAAGATTTTGGTGATAATAAGTTTGAAATGAATGCATTAAGAGTGTTTAATGATATGCATTGATGCAACAGATTAAAAAAAGGCATGTAAAGCATCAACAACAAGATTCTGCAAAAAGACATTTTTGATCATTTAAAATCTAAATGCAAACAATGGAAGATTTTGTAAAAACAGTAACTTTAAATTAGGGACAAGTCTCTTTCTCATCTCTTTCACATATGTTCATTCATAATTCTTGTTTCCATTATTCATGAATGAATCGACAAAAAAATCCACTAAATCCTAGGTAAAGATTCCCATGTAAATATAATTTATTTGCATTGCATTTTTCTTTTCAATTGCTTTATAAAACCGTAGGATTTAGCTACTTCCTCGAGAAAAAATGAAAGCTATAATATCAATATTTTAATATCCAAGCCTCCCCATTTGATTAATCTGTGCAAGGTTAAAGTGTGAATTCCAATTATATCTTTGTTTGGGAGATGGATTTAATGGACAGAAACATGGTACACTGCCAATATCAACTGGGCTAAATCTATGGAGGGATGTAGAATGTAAAAGAGAAGGAAACGTTTCATGGGAGAAAAATAAAAATCAAGATTAATTAACATTTTTAAAGTCAAGACATTCAGACTTGAAAAATCTATATGGATGTGATGGTGGAGATCACATGTGGGGAAAATCATCTAAAACAAAGTCAATTGTTACTCCAAAAAAAGGGGGGGGGTCTATGTCCAGGGACACTGAACATATAACATCTGAGTAGTTTGCTATTGACTAAATCGTACAGCAAATTGTGTGGCTTGGGATGTGAAAAGGAAAAAAGAAAAATTGGAAGAGTGATATGTTTTCCAGTTCTATTAGCCAGTTTCTATTTCAGTCCATGAATTCTGGGAGAAATCCAACATGGATATTCATGACCTAGTCCAGCAGTATACTGTATATCCATTCAGAAAAACTAACAGCTTGGCTTTCTGATTTATTGCAAGACCCAGAATTGAGAAATCAGGCAGATGTAATGTAACATACGAGGTTTTTTATTATTATTATTATTAAAAAAAGGAATGCTTCTCATCCACATCCACCCTCATAAGGGGCTAGCCTGACAATACAGACTACAAAACATTCAAAAGTGGTTGATTATATTAATTACATTTCAAGATTGTGAAATATAGATTTAGATGACATAAAGATAGATGTCGATGTAGATTAAATTTAAATATAAATATGAAGAGGAAGTTTGGTGCAGTGGTTAAGGTACAAGGTTAGAAACCTGGAGACTATGAGCTCTAGTCCCATTTTAGATATAAAGCCAACTGGGAAACCTTAAGCCAGTCACTTTCTCTCAGTGCTAAGAAGGAGGCAATGGCAAACCACTTCTGAAATCTTGCCAACAAAATTGCAGGGACTTGTTCAAGCAAGTTTATTTATTTATTTATTATTTATTAGTGAGATTTATATACAGCCTCATAGTGCAAGCACTCTCTAAGCGGTTTACACCATTAAGCAATGTATATTTATATTGCCCCCAACAATCTGGGTCCTCGGAAGAATGGAAGGCTGAGTCAACCCTGAGCCGGTAAGATTTGAACAGCTGAACTGCTGATCACAGTCAGCTAAAGTGGCCTGCAATACTGCACTCTAACTGCTGCGCCACCTCGGCTCATTACCAGGAGTCCACATTGTCATCGCAAAAAGATTGACAGATATAGATATTGCTATAGATAATTTGATTCAATAAGATAGTGCTTAATTTTTTATGAGAAGCATCCTGGGTATCTCAGTGGCTTTTAATATAATCTATTTTTAAACTCAAGACTGGGGCTTGTGATTCTGTCGTGGTTTTAGTCCTATTACTCACATAGTAGCATACTGAAGGGTAGTAATCCTGGGGGACCACTTCAGTATCAAAGTGTGAACTGGACTAGAAGACCTCAACTGTCCCTTCCAACTCTGTCATTCTATTACTTAATGTCTTAGTGTGACTGCTGGGAGCAACAGGAATTGCACAGGGCTGGGTCAAAACTTTATGTGGATGACGTTCAATTAGATTTCTCCTTTTATCTTCATCCAGAGTGCCCGTTTTCCTGATTGGCACCATCTGATGCTAGATTGCAATCTAAATGAAATCTAATTCATTAAAATTTAATCCAGACATCTAAGTATTTGGTGAAGGGAGTTCAGAATCTGAGATCCTGTGCTGTTCCTGAACACTCAGAATAGGGGTGATGGCCAAGAACACTTATGAACATCTGTAGATGATTCCCAACTACACCCTGTCTCTAAAGGCTAACTCTTTTCCTTACATTGTTTACTCCCTATTTAGATTTGTAGGAGACTCCTCATTAAGGTATCTTTAATTTGCAGTGGGTTCAAAATGTGGCAGGAAAACCTCTGTCGGGGGTCTCCTGGTAGGAATAGCTAACATTCAATTTGGCTAGCAAATGCGTCAGAAAATCTATATTATTTTCGTTGGGTTCTGATGTATTTGCTGGTTCTATTGTTTAAGGGCTTCCCTTCAAGTTCAGAGCACGGGGATATAATTGAGCAAAATCAAGTCACAGCAGTAAACAATAGAAAATTAACTGGAAGATTGCCACAGAAACACATTACCAGGCCCTTCTAAACCCCCCAGGGTGAAATCCAGCAGGTTCTAACAGGTTCTGGAGAAACGGTAGCGTAAATTTTGATTAGTTCGGAGAACCGGCAAATACCACTTCTGGCTGGCCCCAGAGTGGGGTGGGAATGGAGATTTTGCAATATCCTTCCCCCAGGAGTGGAGAGGGAATGGGGATTTTCAAATATCCTTCCCCCAGGAGTGGAGAGGGAATGGGGATTTTGCAATATCCTTCCCCCAGGAGTGGGGAGGGAATGGGGATTTTCAAATATCCTTCCCCCAGGAGTGGAGAGGGAATGGGGATTTTGCAATATCCTTCCCCCAGGAGTGGGGAGGGAATGGGGATTTTGCAATATCCTTCCCCCAGGAGTGGAGAGGGAATGGGGATTTTCAAATATCCTTCCCCCAGGAGTGGAGAGGGAATGGGGATTTTGCAATATCCTTCCCCCAGGAGTGGGGAGGGAATGGGGATTTTGCAATATCCTTCCCCCAGGAGTGGAGAGGGAATGGGGATTTTCAAATATCCTTCCCCCAGGAGTGGGGAGGGAATGGAGATTTTGCAGTATCCTTCCCCTGCCACGCCCACCAAGCCACACCACACCCACCAAGCCACTCCCATAGAACCGGTAGTAAAAAGTTTGGATTTCACCATTGAAACCCCCCCTCCTTTTTTTTAGTCTTCCAACTTCGGCAAGAAGTCATAAGAAAGCTCAGTTGCAACTATGGAAAGTTTGCATGGCTATGAAACAAATACCCTGGCTTTATCCTGAATGACCATTAAACTACAAAGCACATCATGTTCATGTTCCTTTATTGTGACAGGACTACCATCAAGCTGCCTTCTATGCAGAAGCAAGTTCCTACAGAATACCTCAAACTAATGCTGGGCATACATCTTGCTTGTTGCCATTCGCGGTGACACAAGCACATTTGCTTTTGAAATATTTACTGAAGGAGAAGAGAATTTCAGTGAAATTTTCAGGGCTGGAACATAGTGTTCTTGTACTTATTGACTGACCAAGTGCCCAAAGGCGAGAAAGGAAAATAGCCTGCCTTTCATTATGCAAGCATCTCTCCAGGGTTCTGGAGCCACCTTGGCTTCCCAGGAATCCATTAAACCCCAAAAGGGAAGTCATCCACAGAAATCTATTCCCAAAGGCCTTTTTTTTTTCAGATTCCGAATTGTGGGTGATCTGAGATATTTCAGAGGGAAGACGCGTCCCAGAAAAAAAAAACCAAAATTCCAACAGCAATCCTTCACAGCAAAGCAGCTTACAGGGAAAAAAATAGCCAAGAGAAATGCAAGAGAATTGTTCCAAATTAGAAGAAGCTTTTAGAAACAGAAGCCTCTTTCTCGGGCAGAAAAGAAGAAGAAGAAAAAAAGCTTCTGTCGATTTGCAATGTCGATTTCATCACAGCATTAGGTAAAATAGCTCTGGCTACAATAGTGTGAAGTGTTCAAGTTGCAAAACAATCCCCTTGCTGGTAATACAATACCCAAGGTTAGCAAATACTGCCGTGTGACGAAAAACGACAATTTTGGAAAGGCTTCCAAACACTTCCATCTACTTACCTGGAGCGATTCCAGGTAGAAACATCCCAGCCAACTGGCATTAGCTCTTAAATTTACAGCTGGCAAACAAACCTCCTTAAACATTTCCAGGTTTTCTCCATAACTGTTTAATGTCTACCTTTAATACACCAACCACCTGACTTCAGGCACAATGCTCAACAGCTCTGACCACAGAGCTTTATACGTTCAAAAACCACAGACTTAGCAGAATAAGAATTTGCCAAACCTGTTCATAAGAATGCATCTTTTGCTCAGGGCTTCAGGAAGCTTAGACAATGGGCAAACTAAAATCTCTTACCAATAGAATATTTGTAGCTCAGGGCTGAACTGTGGGATCCTTGATGCTCTCTAAGCTCTCCGAAATCTCTTAATTAAATACTTTTTTTTTCTTTTCCTGCCAATTTTGATTTGATTTGAGACTTCAGGCCATAAATATCCTTGACCAAATAGATATCTATTTCTTTCCTCTTCCTCGGTATTTAGGTAAAGATAAAGGTTCCCCCGCACATGCGTGCTAGTTGTTTCTGGCTCTAAGGGGCGGTGCTCATCTCTGTTTCTAAGCCAAAGAACCAGCGCTGTCCGAAAATGTCTCCGTGGTCATGTGACCAGCATGACTAAACGCAGAAGGCGCATGGAGCGCTGTTACATCACACCAAGGTGGTCCCTATTTTTCTATTTGCATTTTTTACATGCTTTTGAACTGCCAGGTTGGCAGAAGCTGGGACAAGTAACGGGAGCTCACTCCGTTACGCGGCACTAGGGATTCGAACCGCTGAACTGCCAACCTTCTGTTCAACAAGCTCAGCATCTTAGCCACTGAGCCACCGCGTCCCTTTCCTCAGTATTTACCAAGGTACAAATAGTTATGTACATTGGCAAGCCAGTTGAGCAATTCTTTTAACACGTATGTCAACACTTTCTTTAGTATGTCAACCTCTTTATAGAGATTTTAGTGAGAATTATGCAGCTGGGATCTGACCTGCCAGTCATTTCATTGAAGATATATTATAAATTCATGTTCTGAGATTTGCTGCACCAGCAAGTACAGAATTAAACTACAGAGCAATTATGGGCATGAAGAATAATTTTTCACATCCCACAAACAAAGCCACTGAATGAGAGAATAGAAGAACTATAGACAGGTTGGAACACATTTAAGGAAGGAAGAAAAGAAGGAAGGAAGGAAGCTGAAACCACTGAACATGTTGTGAGTTTTGCCCAAACTGATTTCGGTGCAGTTTCTGAACAATTCAAAGAAGGAGAATCGGTTTGCAAAGTGAGTAGAGAAAGGTATAATATGCATCCGTAAGGAACTCAGGCCTCATCGAAAAGAGTGAAACATAGTTTCTCGGAGTTGCATTATGAGGCTGAACCCCTAAATGTTTATCCCCCCCCCCAAAATAGTTTTCCTCTAATGCATACCTAGGTTAGTAGAGGATAAAGGAGTCACATAAAAAAATGGGCATGCAAAGTTGAAATTATATGTATGCACTCTTCCTTACTGATGGCTGATTTATTTTATTTTATTTTTATTTTGCGATTCTTATAGGCCACCCTACTCCGAGGGGACTCAAGGCGGCGTACAACATATAATGATGGGACAGAGGATTTTGTATCTGACCTGGAACATGCATGAGGCATCATAGAACAAGTATACCAAAGTACCGTGATGGCGAACCTATGACACACGTGCCACAGGCGGCACGCAGAGCCATATCTGCCGGCACAGGAACCATTGCTATAGATCAGCTCCAGCGGGCCAGCTGATTTTGAGCTGGCCATGCCCCCTCCTCTCCCAGGAGTCTCCACGCGGCCCGTTTTGAGGTAAGTAAAGGGCTTGTGCGGAGGCTCTGGGAGGGCGTTTCTGGCCTCCAGAGGGCCTCTGGGGGAGAGGCCGTTTTTGCCCTCCCCAGGTTCCTAGAAAGTCTCAGGACTTTTAGAAAGGCTCTGGAGCCTGGGGAGAGCAAAAAATGGGCCTTCCGGTCCCACTGGAAGTTGGAAAATGGGCTGTTTCCGGCCTCCGGAGGGCCTCCGGGGGGGGAGGCTGTTTTCGCCCTCCCCAGGCTCCTAGAAAGCCTCTGGAGCCTGGGGAGGGTGAAAAACAGGCCTACCGGGCCCACCGGGCCATTGTGTGCCAAAAACAGGAGGAGCACGGGAGGGGTCGTGCACGCATGCGCGAGGGTGGGGTGCATTAAATTATGGGCGTGGACATACATGTGTGTGACACCTGCCCCGCGCTCCCCCCGCTTCTGGCACACGACGGCAAAAAGGTTAGCCATCACTGCCACAGTACTTAGTGCTTTGGTGGTCTTGTAGAAAAATTAAGGCTTTTTGGATTAAAATATGGTGGATTATTCAGAATATTTTGAAGAAAAAAATTAAGTTTACACCACAGTTTTTCTTGCTGGGAATAATTATGGACTGTACTGTAATAGAGACTAAACTGATTTTGAACTTGATAACGGCTGCCAGATTGTTGGTAGCACAATACTGGAAGAAAGAAGATATACCTACTATTGAGGAATGGACAATAAAAGTTACACACCTGGCAGAAATGGCAAGAATTTCATCATACTTAAAAGATCATTCAAATGAAAGATACATATTGGAATGGAGTAGACGGACTGATTATATTCAAAAAAAGTATCAGATTAAGAAGATATATATAGTTTAATAATGATATATGGTTAGAATTTTAGAATGGTTTTTATAATAGAATCTATGTTTTGTTAGCATATTTTAGTTTATGGTTATTTGAAGATTATATCCTGTGTTCTTTCTGGGAAGTCGGGGTAGGGGAGGGAGGGGGTTGGGGGGAAGGGGGGGAAATTTTTTTAAAAAATTGTACTTTGTACTAATAAAACTTTTTCAGTACTTAGTGCTTTGGATGGAGGTCACCTGCTCCCTTTCCTGAGAGGTCTAATGCTGTTTATATTTCACAGCTGGGATGGCTGTGAAATGCTGCATTTAAAATACCTTCCAGTGACAATACATCAAGATCAAAAAGTCAAAATGACAGGCCCTTTACCCCATCCCACTGTAACAGAAAACAAGAAAACGTTTTGGATGATGGTGGTTTCCAGACGTCAGACAGCACTATAATGAAATTTGCCAAGAACCTTTCGGAACCTGTATGTCAGGTAGCAAATAGGATGTTGGGATCTTTTATTCACTGAATTTGAATCAAAGATAAAACTTGCCAGGAAAGTTGAATTGTTTCCAGGGCAGAATGGGAGATCAGCTAACCAGAAGCAAAAAAGAAAAGGGGTACAATATTTCCCTACAATCTTTATGGAATATTTTCTATGAAACCAGATTCAGGCGCTTTAAAAGGATTTTCACCCAAAAAGAGTTCTTGAAATCTCTTAAGTAAGAAGGGGTTACGCACCTTATTTTGTTGGGAAGAC
The DNA here is from genome assembly GCA_023053685.1 of Diadophis punctatus similis. NCBI lineage: Eukaryota > Metazoa > Chordata > Lepidosauria > Squamata > Dipsadidae > Diadophis > Diadophis punctatus. The sequence goes on from JALIGW010000015.1 coordinate 9,708,013, forward strand.
TTTTCATTGCAAACTTTAAAAATCATATGAACAACTCAGAATTCACACAACCCTGTACAATGCATTAAGAAAAAAAGTAACTTTTTAAAAGTTTCTCCCTTTTTAAACATTTCTCATTTTTCTTTCTCATGAAATGCATTTCTCACCCTGTCTTCCTTTATAAGCACCATGTGGTAAATATACTGTACTTTTCGGAGTATAAGACGCACTTTTTCCCCCATAAAAAAGGGTGGAAATGTTGGTGTGTCTTATACAGCCATTTTTGGCTTCCTGAAGCCCCGCTCCATGCATTTTTCACAAAAACAGGGCGTGCAGAGGCTTTGGGAGGCCTGCAGAGTGCTCCTGGGGCCTGGGGAGGGCAAAAACATGATGTGTGGGTGGTTTGGGAGGTGAAAACAGGGGTGTTTTTGTCCTCTCCAGCCCCCAGGAGCACTCTGCAGGCCTCCCAAACGCTCTGCGTGCCCCGTTTTCATGAAAAATGGGCCTGTTTTTTGCCTCCCAAACCCTCCACTCATTGCGTTTTTGCCCTCCCCAACCCCCAGGAAGACTCTGCAGGCCTCCCAAACGCTCTGCCTGCCCCTCGCAGAGGGTTTGGGAGGCCTGCAGAGTGCTCCTAGGGCAGTGTTTCCCAACCTTGGCAACTTGAAGATGTCTGGACTTCAACTCCCAGAATTCCCCAGCCAGCTGGCTGGGGAATTCTGGGAGTTGAAGTCCAGACATCTTCAAGTTGCCAAGGTTGGGAAACACTGTCCTAGGGTAAAGTGACCAGATATTTTTTTTTTAAGCGGACATTGACGGGGGCGGGGCCGCCTGGACGCCGTCATTTGAGGTTTGCCCTCTGCGCATGCGCAGAACGCTGCGCATCCGCAGAGGGCAAAAGGATGCAAATGTCGGCATCCAGGTGGGTGGGGGGGACGCGGGAGGCCACTGTACGTCCTACCTACCTGGGACTTTTCCCGGTAGCTTCAGTCGCGTCCCTTGCTAATAGCGCCCAGAGCAGAGCAGCCCCTCCCAGAAGATCGCGAGACGTTATCTTTTGGAAGAGGCTGCTCTGCTCTGGGCGCCAATTAGCAAGGAACGCGACTGAAGCTACCGGGAAAAGTCCCAGGTAGGATGCGCCTCTCGTGCTGGGGGTTGGGCGGGCGTGGCGGGGCGCGCGTCCTATCTGGGACTTTTCCCGGTAGCTTCAGTCGCGTTCCTTGCTAATTAGCGCCCAGAGCAGAGCAGCCTCTTCCAAAAGATAACGTCTCGCGATCTTCTGGGAGGGGCTGCTCTGCTCTGGACGCTATTAGCAAGGAACGCGACTGGAGGTACCAGGAAAAGTCCCAGGTAGAACGCGCGCCCCGTCCCGTCCGCCAGTCCTGCCCCGCCCGCCCAACCCCCAGTGCGAGACGCGCGTCCTACCTGGGACTTTTCCCGGTAGCTCCAGTCGCGTTCCTTGCTAATTAGCGCCCAGAGCAGAGCAGCCCCTCCCAGAAGATAACGTCTCGCGATCTTCTGGGAGGGGCTGCTCTGCTCTGGACGCTATTAGCAAGGAACGCGACTGGAGCTGCTACCGGGAAAAGTCTCAGGTAGGACGCGCGCCCCGCCCTGCCCCGCCCCTTTTGCCGTGGCACACTTAGCATGGCCTCATGGGACAAGCGCAAAGTGGCGCTCCCCCCCCAAGGTTCGCTCTGCCCCGCCCCGTGCCACCCTGTGAATAGAGGGGACTGAATCGGAAGCCTGTCGCTCGGGTGCGCGTCTGGCTGGAGGAAGAAGCTGGGGCTCAAAAATCAGGACTTTTTAGAGGTCGGGCGGGACGCGGGACAAAGCATTAAAAAGCGGGTCTGTCCCGCCAAAATCGGGACGTCTGGTCACCTTATCCTAGGGGCTGGGGAGGGCAAAAACTTTTTCCCTTTGTCTACTTCTTCGAAATATTGGTGCATCTTATACCCCGGTGTGTCTTATAGTCCAAAAAATACGGTACTTGTTTAAGGCATGGAGCACATCTAACCTCTTTCACTGAATCAGAACATTTTTATCCCTTACAATGAATTTACATCTGTATCTCATGAATAGGCTTCTGCTCTGACCAAAACACATTCTCTTCAGGGAAAATCAAAACTCATTTGTCAACCAGAAGCTAACAATAAAAGTAGAGCTTTGAAAGCCCACATTGCATTTTTCTCAGTAATTGCTAAACTATCAAAAACGTCCTTCTACCAGGTTCCCTTCTTCTCTGTTGACAAGAGGGGAAGCCATCGGAATGATTTATTGATTTTAATTAGCCAAACCTTTCCCAGTTTGAAAGTAAATTCTTTTTCTGTTGAATGATTGCCCCCTTTAAGCATTCCATCCATGTCTTGCAGGTTGCAGTAGAGAACACACTTATTTTACGGTGGATTTTCTAATTTCCTTGTTCAACAATGGACAGGTTTTTGAAGCCGTGATGCACATATTAATTCTGTGAGATGTCATAATCTTAATAATAATTTAAAAAAAAACTTTAGTTGCCTCTGCATATGGCAGCAACATCCGGAAAGATAGAAACAGATGGTTTAATTAAATGAGCCTTATTCTTACCTCTACAGTGCCTGCAGAAACTGAGTATCCAGTATAAAGAAATATGATATAGGTAATACCATATGGCTCAAAAGAGGCTCTGACATAAATTTCATTTCCATAATTCTTTCTCTGATTGTGTTTCTCATCTAAAGCAGGGTGCGACAGCCTGCTCAATTAAGTTGCCTTATTATCTTTTCTTCTTTCTAAGATGTTAATTTTGAAGGCTGGATTGTAATACAAACAGTAACAACTTCTGTCCAGCCAGCCTCTAGCCCACAATTTTTAGAACAAGTACTAAAAATTAAAACCAAATGACCTTAAATTACCTTCACCAGAATCCCCCCCCCCGAAAAAAAAAGCCACTTAACTGGATTGCAATAATAATAAAAATATTTCGCATGTCTTCACTTAAGAAGACACAACTATATTACCAAAACCATATGCCAAGGGCTGGTATTACTTACATTGGCAGATTCTAGCTGCTCTAATTTAGCACATATCCATAACACGACTTCTATTTTCTCCTCCAGTCATAATCATGGATTTTAGAGTTTTAGAAAGAAGCTATATATCAGTTTCCCATCTTTAGTAAACTCATATTGTCTGCATGTTTGCATCTTTAGGAATGATGGCAAGAAAACTGTTTCCCGGGTTTATTGATTGTATTTACATCCAAAGTTTCCTCTGTGAGATTAAGGTGGCTTGCATGGAAGTCTTTCCTAATTTTTCCCCCTACACAACAACCCTGGGAGGTGAGTTAATTTTTTCAGTGTTGGATGCTTCCCAGGACTGCTATGCTTTGATTAATCCCACAGCAAAATATCACAGGAGAAGCTTCCCATCAGGCTTTTTCTGATTAGCAAACTACAGCAGCCAGGGAGGTCTTAGGATGAAAATAACAGAAAACTACACCAGTGCTCTTCGGTGTTTCACATGGTAATTGGCTTGATTTTATTACATTTTATTTGCTCAACCTACAAGCTCCTCCAATTATCCAAATGGCTCTCGGTGACATGCAACGTATGAAAATTCTCAGACAAGTAGAAAGAAATTAATAGATAGCAACAATAACAGCAGTCATGTTTATTATTTCATGAGAAGGACCAAGAAACAAAATCTCAGGGTCAGTGCAAGTTCAGAAAGCTCCTTGACCCAAATTGTAAGACTTGCAAAGCACTATCTTTTTTCATCCTGGGGAGGAAAGCTATGGCAAATCTAGACAGCATATTAAAAAGCAGAGACATCACCCTGCCAACAAAAGTGCTTATAGTCAAGGCTATGGTTTTCCCAGTTGCAATGTATGGCTGTGAAAGTTGGACCATAAGAAAGGCTGAACGCCAAATAATTGAGGCATTTGAACTATGGTGCTGGAGAAGACTCCTGCGAGTCCCTTGGATTGCAAGGCGATCCAACCGGTCAGTCCTAGAGGAGATCAACCCTGACTACTCCTTAGAAGGCCAGATCCTGAAGATGAAACTCAAATACTTTGGCCACCTAATGAGAAGGAAGGACTCACTGGAGAAGAGCCTAATGCTGGGAAAGATTGAGGGCAAAAGAAGAAGGGGATGACAGAGAATGAGGTGGCTGGATGGAGTCACTGAAGCAGTCGGCGTCAGCTTAAATGGACTTTGGGGGATGGTAGAGGACAGGAAGGCCTGGAGGAACGTTGTCCATGGGATCACGATGGGTCGGACACGACTTTGCAACTAACAGCAACAATCTTTTTTCATCTGGTAACCAAAAGATATCAACCACTTTTGTGAAGCTTAACTGATATATCTGAAATGTCTGCAAGACCAGAGATTTCAGATATAACAGTTAAGAAAATAGAGCTTGCCTATTGTCAAATTTTAAAAAGCTGTATGATTTCCTGTTACATCCAAAGGAGGATTAGCATTCCTTCTGCCAACAATTCGTTCTGCAAGATCCAATCTGGGTCAGTGGTGCAGAGTGTGAGTGTAACACTCTGCTAGGGAGAGGTTCGCTGAGGATGGGCTCCACCTCCAGCATAAGTCTGAAAGTTTTGAAAACTAAACTTCTGGTCCTGGTGACTCACCCCGATTGAATCCTGCAACATTATTCTGGGACAGGTATAATCGCTTTCATTCATGACAATTTACTCTGGTGGACAATTGCTACACCAAACTAGATTTTGTCAGGATATATCTAAAACAAACTTCAAGAAGAAAAGAAAGACTAGTGCACTTACTTCAAAGATGAGGGTCTCATTAGTTGGGCCAGATGCGGACAGCTTCTCTGGATGGCTAAAAGGCCGTTGATAATCAAACATTGTTCCGGCAAAGTAAAATTTTCCAGGCCAGTCAACTGTCCAGTCCTTGGTTAGGTAATATTTCTTATTCAAATTGCGGACTGCAAGGTAGCTGTTGGAGATTAGCAATTCTTGGATTTCAATACTGCGGGCTCCTGCAGGAATTGTTACAATGGGATAATAATCTAGAAACAAACAAAAAAATCAGTTGGTTACAGCTGTGTCTGAAACATTACCAGATTGTTGGGGTCAATATGCTGACTCTGTAAACGGCTTAAAGAGGGCTGTAAAGCCCTATGAAGTGGTATCCCTAGTCCTATAAGTCTAAGTGCTATTACTAGTTCAACAGCGGAACGTCTGTAGAGATTCTCAGTCATCCAGGTCATGGTTGTCCCAAAGGTGCTTTTTCAGGAGGCAACTGGACTTTCTTGTTTTTTCTTTGGAAGACGTTTCGTTTCTCATCCAAGAAGCTTCTTCAGTTCTGTTTCTCTGGTAAGAAGAGAAACGTCTTCCAAAGAAAAAACAAGAAAGTCCAGTTGCCTCCTGAAAAAGCACCTTTGGTCAACAGTGGAACCCATTTCCCAAAGAACTGGTGAGTTACCCTTTGCTGGATATCTTCTAGAACAAGGGTGTCAAACTCGCGGCCCGCGGGCTAGATGTGTCATGTGCTGGCTCCGCCCCTGCCCAGTTTAGTGAAGGGAGGAAATCCCAATATGTCACGTGATGCCATGATGCCACGAGTTTGACACCCCTGTTCTAGAAGAAGTATGGCCAAACAGCATGGCCAAAAGTCAGAGAAGTGTTAAACTGATGCCTTCACTATACAAGGGATTGCATGGTTAAACAGTTCTTCCAACTTTAGGATTCTACCATTCTAAGACCTCCAACTGTACATGCAAAGGGGTTTTTTTTCAGCAAGCATCTACAATATTTATTGGGGCAACATTTACTTGATCTGCAGGATATCTGGAATGATAGCTACTATACCAGTCTCCCTCACAGCTTGGGTTTTCCCAAAAAAACATTTGGTGGAAAGCATACAAAGACTGTTACAGTAATGCAAGGGGGGACAGTTATGAAAAGCATTGACTTAATTACACAGGGAAATTATTTTCTTACTGTTAGTTTTATGCTGGGTTAAATAATGGCCTGAGTAGAATGTACATGAAGAATTGTCTCCTTTGCAAACTCCACAAGCATCCAAAGCAGCTTTGGATCCAAGGCGATGATCACACCCCACTTGCTACAACAACAACAGAGAATGAGTGAAAGAACAGCAGGTAGAAGAAAGCTGTTGTCTGTCTTTCTGTCCATCTATCTATCCATCCGTTTATGAAAGGTCTGCTGCTTCTTTACTTGAAAAAACAGTTAGTGGATTCATTCAACATCTAAACAGCCTAAACAGTGGCTGTTTAAAGCTTACCTAATATATACTTGTTAAGATATTCATGAACTGGGAGAGCCATGTTAACAAGGTCAGCCGATGAATAGGCATAGCAACTAAGTCAGCCAATGGGAGCTAACCACTTCTGAGTCTGTGCAGAGAATTGAAACTGGAACAGAAGCTTAAGGCTGGGCGTGGCTCCAGGTCCACACTCTCACTCTGAACTCCGCTGAAATGAAACTAACTCTCCTGCTTGTGTTTACCTGTAACTGACCGAAGAAGAATTCTACTTGTGGTATTATAAATATATATATATATATATATATATATATATATATATATATATATATATATATATATATATATATATATATATATATATATATATATATATATATATATATATATATATATATATATATATATATATATATATATATATATATATATATATATATATATATATATATATATATATATATATAATTATGTTTATAAAGAAGTTATTGAATCCAGCTGAATCAGTCATCTGTGTGTGCTTCTGGTTTTGATTTTGCAACAAACTTTAATAATACTGACCCCAAAACACATATGATATTATGACTTGGTTCACACAACTTGTTAAGATGTTGGCTGACTTCTATATAAGGTTTATATGCTGATCCTTAAACTACCAAATCTTGTTTTACCTGAGCCCACTGTGCAGGGCATGCCTATTCCGCTAATCCCTCTGACTTTACTCAGAGGCAGCTCTATAAGATGTTCAACAGAGAATTGTTTCACTTAGAGGTCAACAACATTTGCAACAGGCACAGGATGATGTTGCTAGCAAAATATATATGCTTTACAGGCGAGCTAAAAGTTTTATATTGAATAGAACGCTGAGTTTCATCTTACTTCACAAACCCCATCAATGCACACATCATCTTTATACAGTGAGCAGGGGGTCCCATCCTTTACTCGGTTCGACATGGCGAAGAAAAAGTCAAAATCTTCTGCTGTACAGTAGAGTTTGCAGCGATCTTCCTCTGAAAAGAGACCAAAATGTCCAATACAATATTCTACTTACTGACCAGACAGCAATACAATGGAAGAAGCGAAACCCCTATGCTGTATTCCTACCCCTTTGAACTACTTGGTAGTCTGAAATATCTTTTAACATGGGTTGAAACAGCTTTTCTGATTTCCACTTCCACCAAATCTGCAAATTTGATTTATTAATCCCTTCCCAGATTGTAACCGAATATCTGGGATCATATTTTTTTCAAGATAAGTACTTAGATGAAGATCACTTGTGCAAGGCAGCTGTCTTACCGTTGGGCGGTAAGCATGCAATTATCAAGGACAGATCATTCTATTCTATTCTATTCTATTCTATTCTATTCTATTCTATTCTATTCTATTCTATTTTCTATATTCTATTCTATATTCTATTCTATTCTATATTCTATTCTATATTCTATTCTATTCTATTCTATATTCTATTCTATTCTATATTCTATTCTATATTCTATTCTATATTCTATTCTATTCTATTCTAATTTCTATTTCTATTCTTCACCAAAATTGATCCTTATTTTAACTGGTTCACCTTCTACTTTGGTGTAAGGTTTCCATTTATAGTACCATCCACGGAAGGGTTTGCTATTATACTCAGCACACTGCTGAGCTCGGAAGTCTGGACTGTTTGAGGCACAGAGCTGAGTGTTGCAAAGCTGATAAATGCGGCTTGAGCCTTGGCAAAACTTGCCACCGTGCTGAGGTCTGCAAAGAAAAAGAAAATCTGTTTGCAATAACAAATATAGAATAGATAACTAACTGCTGGGTGCATTAGCATCATACTAGTTTCTATTATTTAATACAAATATAAATTTAAATTGTTTTTTAAAAAACCCCAAATAATTTAAATCCATGGTGACCTGCATGAAATTGTGGGTTTTGTTTCATTTGCCTAAACAATGAATCTAGTATAGTTTAAGTTCAGCAAAAAAAAAACACCCCAAGAACAATCTGCTATTCAATACCTGATTGCTTGCTGAATAAAATTGCTGATCAACCAGAAACGTTCTCATTTATCAGGCATGTATACATTGGGCTAATTTATCTTATCTTATGTGTCTGCGATAAAAGGGACCATTGAATGCATGCAAGCATATGAATCAAATCAAAATTTGCTAAACCAGTCTCAGATCTCTCAATCTCTCTCTTCTTTCCTTTCCTTTCCTTTTAACTTAAAAGTATCGCTGGGTGGGAGGTCTCCATTTGACCGGGGCTTAAATTGAGGTCCTGGCCTGTCATGTCTTCCATAAAAAATTCCCCAAAACTGCCTTGCTAGGCAGAACATCATGTCTTTAACCCGTTGTGGGAAAATAATGTTTTTTTTTTAAACTGGGATCAGTGGTGGGTTGTTGCCAGTTCGGATCGGTTCTTTAGAACTGGTAGCGGAAAATTTACCATTACTCGTCGAACTGGCAGTGATGACTGGCAGTCCACGCTCCCGAACTGGTCCTCCGGTCGCCACAGCTTGCAAAAAAAAAAACCTTTGCGCATGCGCAAAATCTGTTTTGCGCGACGTGACGGGGGCGCAAAACGCGCACTTCCATTGCGATGGGTAGGGAAGGTAAGTGGAACCCACCCCTGACTGGGATATAGTTTAGTGCAGTGGGAGAAACTGTTCCTAGCATCATTCACAATTCCAGAGTCATCCTGCAGCAATATCTGGAATATGGCTGTGCCAGAACAGGTGTAGATTCTTTCTTTCTTTTTTCCAGATATTTTTCTCCCCTGGGATGTTTTTCTACTTATTGTCAGGGTACTCGATGACTGCTTCTGAACTTATCTTGTTGCTATTTTTATTAATGGAGTAATGATGGGAGCTGCTACTACAGGTATAGTCTTGCCATGCTGAAACCTTCTTGGGTGCTTAGATTTCCAAATCAGAAAAGGCCCCATGGGGGAAATCTCCTTTCTGATATCATCTCTTGAGTTGTTGATGTTGTTGAATCAAGGAGAATGTAAGCTAATAGCAATATGACTAATATAATAATACATAGCATGGCCCCCATGCCCCTTGGCTATCTACTGGTGAAAATGTGGGGGGGAGGGGAAACACTCCACCCATAAGCATTTCTGTGGATTTATTTTCCTCTTTGAAAGAAATATCAGAAGTGATTTCTCTTCCAGCACAATAAACTTTTATAATGGGGGAGGATTTTTTGATGCAATACACTAGCCCGGAGAATCTCCAGGGTCATACTCGAGTTTGAAAATATGGTTTGTAGTCTGGATGGTCCCTCGACAGAAAATATACATATATATGCTCCCTCCCATATTTGGGTATACCAGGTGACTCGACAGAAAAACATTTAATCTTTCCCCTGGCTCAGCTGATAAGGGAGGAGAACTTGTGGCTTAGAGGGTAAAAGCACTGCCTAACAAGGCAAGTACTCCAAGTTCAAATCCTAGAAGGGTATGGCTAGCTGATGAGAGCTAAATAGCTTGAAATAGATCTATACTAGTCTCCCTTTATTTCTTTATCAGTTCTTTGTAAGTTTGGTGTGTGTGTGTGTGTGTGTGTGTGTGTGTGTGTGTGTGTGTGTTTGTGTGTGTGTGTGTGTATGTACACACACACACACACACACACACCATCCTGCTGAATATATTTAGAACGTCCAGCAGCTCTTTTAGGAAATGGGGCTATGAAAGCATGCTGAGCCACAGTGGTGCAGTGGTTAGAGTGCAGTACTGCAGGCTACTTCTGCTGACTGCCAGCTGCCTGCAATTTGCCAGTTCATATATCACCAGGCTCAAGGTTGACTCAGACCCAGATTGTTGGAGGAAATTTGCTGACTCTGTAAACCACTTAGAGAGGACTGTAAAGCACTGTAAAGCGGTATATAAATCTAAGTGCTATTGCTATTGCTATTGCTATCTTGTATGAGTTTTTGTTTTTTTACAAAGCATTGTAAAATCTGATGTTTTGCTGCAGTTTTGAGATATATACTGGCTTAACTAGTTACAGGTAGACCTCAACTTGCAACCACAATTGGGACCAGAATTTTGATTGTTAAGCAAGGTAGTTAAGTGAGTCACACACAATTTTATGACCTTTTTTTGTTACGGTTGTTAAACAAATCACTACACTTGTTAAGTGAATCGCACAGGTCGTTAAGGAAATCCAGCTCCCCCCTCATTGACTTTGCTTGTTGGAAGCCGGCTGGATGACTCCGGATGCTGCAACCATTGGAAACACATGCAGGTTGACAAGCATTCAAATTTTGATCACATGAGGATGCTAGGATGATCATAAGTGTGAGGATCAATCCTAAGTCACTTTTTTTTACTTCAAATAGTCGCTAAACAAATGTGTCAGACCTCAAGCCATTTTTGGAGCATCTTCAGGGCTGCCACAGCGAGGCTAGTTGGAGCTGTGGGAACGGGAGGTGGGAGGTAGAGATAGCTGGGGGGGGGGTGTAGCCAAAATAACATTCTTTCCCGTGGGAGCCAAGGACGCTCCACCAGGTGTTGGAGAGGCGTGGACCAAAGCCCACTGAAGATGGGACTGCGACCTGATTGGACCACATGATGGATGTGTGACATGGGGGCAAGAACTTTGAGTTTTGATTTGGGTGGGGGCTCTTCAGAGTCGGGTTTTCCCCAGATGTGCCAATATGACAGTCCTAATAAATCGATACTTTGAGGAACCACCAGGACTCAGAAACTTGACTGCCTTGGGTCTGTTACTTGGAACCCTCACAAAATGAGAATAAGGCAATTTATTGAATTTGTACTTGTGACATAAGTGGTTCTACATTGACCAAACTAAGTTATGGTTAATGGCTCCTTATCACTGACCATTTATTCAGTAAATAAGAATTGCCCAGCTTTTAGAGCTACGTCATTTTTCACCTGCACACAACTCCTAAATATACATGCCATGAAGTTACCCCTGGGCTAGATTTGGTTGAGTTGATCCAGGATTTCTTTCCTTGTATAAAATTGCACGGATACATTATGAAGAAATGTTCAGATCGACACATAATATTTATCTGAGAAATGATGCCTAAATCCTTATATTGTTAGTCACCACTAGAAGCTAAGCCTATTACAAACCACTTGCCATCATCTCACAATATGCTATTCAGTTAAATCCATCATGGAAAGAACTTGCTAACATATGCAACCCCAGTGCCATTTGCACAATCTAAGACTCATCTATTTGCAAAACAAGATGGAACTTGTAGCCCTGGTTTCCAGGAGTTTAATGCTATAACACTGATTTGTTGAAGAGAAAAGAAACTTTCTTCCTTTTGCTAAAGAATTTGGGAAAATATGCTCCTCCCTAGATCAGTGATCTGAAACAATGAATTTCCTTGTTGCAGGAACTGCAGGAACTAGGTATGTCTAGTTTAATGAAAAGGACTAGGGGAGACATGATAGCAGTGTTCCAATATCTCAGGGGTTGCCACAAAGAAGAGGGAGTCAAAATATTCTCCAAAGCACCTGAGGGTAGGACAAGATGCAATGGGTGGAAACTAAACAAGGAGAGAAGCAACTTAGAACTAAGGAGAAATTTCCTGACAGTTAGAACAATTAATCAGTGGAACGGCTTGCCTCCAGAAGTTGTGAATGCTCCAACACTGGAAGTTTTTAAGAAGATGTTGGATAACCATTTGTCTGAAGTGGCGTAGGGTTTCCTGCCTAAGTAGGGGGTTGGACTAGAAGACCTCCAAGGTCCCTTCCAACTCTGTAATTCTATTCTATTCTATTCTATTCTATTCTATTCTATTCTATTCTATTCTATTCTATTCTATTCTATTCTATTCTAGAACAGAACAGAACAGAACAGAACAGAACAGAACAGAACAGAACAGAACAGAATAGAATAGAATAGAATAGAATAGAATATAAATCTAGTTAAATCTAATTAAACTAAACTAAACTAAAACTAAACTATTCCTTTTTGGATAGAAATTGTGAACTTTTTGCGAGCACAGCAACCTTCAACTGAATAGTCCAGTCTCTGGATATTCCCGAAAATATCCTTCTGTAATAAATCTACTGTATGTCCTAAAAGACACTGTATAGATGAGAAATGTACATGAAGAGACAGCCAAAGTGATCAGGAGGCTGTAACTACCAGAAAAGCAGCATTTAAAGCTGTTTAAGTTACGGTGAAGTAAAGTGAAGATATGGCAGTAGTATTTTATACACTTACAGAGTGGGTCTCCTCCAGGTCCCGTCAGCCAAACAGTGCCGACTGGCGGGGCCTAGGGGGAGGGCCTTCTCTGTAGGGGCCCCTGCTCTCTGGAACCAACTTCCCCCAGTGATCCGAATCATCCCCACCCTGCTGGCCTTCCGAAAAGCCATTAAGACATGGCTCTTCCTGCAGGCGGGGTGATTTTGAGACGACCTTGCATCTGACGTCTCCCCCATGTACGTATGATGTTATATATATATATATATTAATTGTTTGATTTATTTGATGTTCCCTAAAATGTTGTACACCGCCCTGAGTCCTGAGGGAGTAGGGCGGCATAGAAGAACCTCAAATAAATAAATAAATAAATAAATAAATAAATAAATAAATAAATAAATAAATAAATAAATAAATAAATAAATAAATAAATAAATAAATTAGAAATAGGGCATTCTCTGATTTCTAATGCACTCAAGTCAGGACTGATAAAAGGAAACACCTCTTAAAATAAGATTAAGATTAAGATTATGCTGTGAATTCAATGCCTTTAAATGTGGTGTCAGCTGCTAATTGGAGAAGAAGAACACACAAGAAGAAGGAGAAAGAGAATCAGAATTGGCTACAAATCTTAATTAGTTTTTGAGGTCTGTCAACTGCCTCCTGAATCATAGCCAGCATATTTTACATATCAACTATAGGAGAAGAGGAAAGAAATAAAAACAGCTGTGAACTTTGGAAACACACCTGGCTGACCACAGTGGATGAAAGTGATAAGCCTGACCTGATGTAGCCTCAGGACCCTTTTTGTGATTAATATATATATTTTAAGATGCCACAAGGCATACTAGTTTTTGCAGCAGTGGATGACACAGTTATTTTTCAGATAATTTATGGAGGGCAGATTTGGCCAATGATTATTATCCAGGTTACAGGATGCTACTGTACACAAAGTTCTGCAAGTAATATAAGTGAAAGCCACAGGTTTCCTGCATTGCTTATGGATTTCCCAAGAACATTTATTTAACTGCTGCATGAAACAGGTGGCTGAACTAAACAGAGCTCAAGTAAAATCTATACATACTGTAAACAAGAAATTTAAATCAAAGCCAACTGTAGAAAAAGTGAAAATTTAAATTTATACAATATTGCATTAATATTACTTTTAACGTGCTACCACTAATGAGTTTACTAAAAATGAGTTTTAAAAAATGCAATGCTTGGAGGAACGTAGCTATTAAAAGGGATGATTAATTTTTAATAAAATTCTTTGTATTCAGTGTATGTCTGTGTATGTGTGGTGTATGTATAAAACATTAATATATATTAAAGAATATGGAATTCATATTCATTTCAGATGGATAGAGATAGATAGATAGATAGATAGATAGATAGATAGATAGATAGATAGATAGATAGATAGATAGATAGATGCGAGATAGATAGATAGATGATAGAGATAGATATAGATAGATAGATGATAGAGATAGATAGATAGATAGATAGATAGATAGATAGATAGATAGATAGATAGATAGATAGATAGATAGATAGATGAGAGATAGATAGATAGATGATAGAGATAGATAGATATAGATAGATAGATGATAGAGATAGATAGATAGATAGATAGATAGATAGATAAATAGATAGATAGACAGACAGACAGACAGACAGACAGACAGACAGACAGACAGACAGACAGACAGATGAGAGAGACGGACGGAGAGAGAGAGAGAGAGAGAGAGAGAGAGAGAGAGGAGAGAGAGAGAGAGAGAGAGAGACGGAGAGACAGAGACAGAGACAGAGACAGACAGAGAGAGAGAGAGAGAGAGAGAGAGAGAGAGAGAGAGAGAGAGAGAGAGAGAGAGGGAGAGAGAGAGAGAGAGAGAGATTTAAAAAAGACTTCCATTGTCACCTACCAGAATTACAGATAAAGACAAAAACATGAGAACTTTTCATAGCAGGGACTTACTTGGGATTGTTGCAATGTCTCTCTTGGTATGTGACTCCTCCCCCACAGGTCCGAGAACAGTCTGACCACCTAGACCATGCTGACCACTGGCCATTCACAGGTTTGGGACCATGGTCTCCAAATGGTACACACTGGCCCCTTCGACACCACTGAAGGAAAGAGGAATAGAGAAAACACGTTTGGTTGGGATGATTGATTAGGGCAATCAATGAATCAAAGCATGAGTTAGAACCAAACATACCTTTCAGGGGAAGAGAAGGTGAGGGTTGGAATGGGTGGAAAAGACAAGTGATGTGTGATAAAAATAGGTAGTGGAAATTAAGGATGAGGAGAGAAGTAGTAAACTGCAGAGTTTCATTATCTCTACTCATTCTCCTGTGGCCTAGAGGTGGAGCTCTTGCCTCACAATCAGGAGGTTGTGAGTTCTATCCTAGGTAGAGGCAGTCTCCTGCTTGGGCAGGGGGTTGGACTAGATGACCTGCAAGGTCCCTTCCAACTCTGAGTGTTCAAATTATTATTAGGAGGATCTGCTTATCAGCTCTGATTTTAAACATAAATACTTAAGTATGAGCACTTTCACATTACAGATTACATAAATCATTACACATTACATAAATCATAACATCACAAAGGAGTTCACTACTTCTGTAAGCGAATGGCTGCATCTGTCTGTAAGCATAACTATGAACATACTACCACGTTTCCCCGGAAATAAGACCCTGTCTTATATTTTTTTGAACCCTGAAATAAGCGCTTGGCCTTATTGCCATGCACTCAAAAGCCCGATTGGGCTATCAGGGGGTGTCTTATTTTGGAGGAAACAGGGTAGCTACGATACTGATGCTGGGACTGCTTGCTTCTGTCCCATCTGATATGTCTCTCACATCCACCAAGAAGGATCTGGAACTTAGATTTTGATCCCAAGATGCAAATGCATTCTTTAAAAGTATCCCAGACCCATCTAGGGCATAGCATTCTGTTAGATTCCATGTTCAAAACAAGTAACTATCTACTACCCCAAAAACATGCATTTCAGCCCGGAAGAGGTGTGCATTCTATTGCAGTTTCTGTAACTTACCATGTTTATTCCACACAGTGTCCCTTCTGCAGCTGGCATAAACTTCGTCTCGCATCGATGGCCAACTTTATGGCACCAGAGTGATTTGCATATATCCTGAGTATATGAGAGGGAGAGAGAGAGAGAGAGAGAGAGAGAGAGAGAGAGAGAGGGAGAGAGGGAGGGAGGGAGGGAGGGAGGGAGGGAGGGAGAGGGAGAGGGAGAGGGAGAGGGAGA
>JALIGW010000015.1:9728674-9831174 GCA_023053685.1 Diadophis punctatus similis
ATTAGGCAGCACTTCTAAAGGATAGTCTGCCTCTAGGCAAGGGAAGACCATTGCTGCCAATTTCCCATATTATTCAGCTGGAAAGGCAAATGACAGTGGGGGAATTTCCTACCAGTTATTGGCAAATGAATGAACCTCAGTCTTTCCAAGTTGGGGGGTTTTTTTGGAAGGCATTTCATAAATCCTTCCTGTCCGGATATCAACAATGATATGAAAGAGAAAGTTAGGAAAAGGAGGAAAAGGAGAAGAAAAATCTCAGAAAAATGTCATTTACTGTGCACTCATCAAACCAGAAGATTATAATGCAAAATCATGGGGGGGGGGGGGAAATATCGCATAATTCTTTTTTATTCTCACTGAACTCAGTCTACTATCTATACGGAGGACATTGGTCTCCTGAAACTCTCATTAATTTTAATAAGGGTGTTGAAGGATAATAACATAATAGTCTTGTGTCAAAATGGCACCTGCTGGGTGGTTTTGGACCAGTGATTCTCCCTCAGCCCAGGGAAAAATGGAGAAGGGTATACGATGGATATTCACTTGATCTTCTGGAGAAAAGCTAAATAAAGCTTTTAAATCTTTTAAAGCCAACATACTTCATTGTTGGGGACAAAAAACTTCACCATTCTGTACACAGAATTGGATGATGTGAGAAGAAGTAAGCAATCATTAACAGTGTCACGGTTCCAAATAGTAACCGAGCAGAAATCAGAGTCCATGGCAAAAAGTTCACCAAAGTTCCAATTTATTGCAGACACCATGTTGGCAACGCATGGGAAAACCCAAATCTAATTTGTCTCCCAAGTTCCCCTTCAATAGGAAATGGGCACTCCTTGTTTCCCACCCCCATCCGGGTCACGTTGCCCACTAATTCTGCCAGCGTGGCAACCCCTCCTTGCAGGTGCTGGACAAAGATGACCTTGGAGAAGCCACAAAGAATGTGCTATCTGCAGCTTCTCATGCTCTCTGCTTCCCCCCCTCCCCATTTCTCTGTAGAATGTTCTTCTATGTAGAACGGTGGCAAACGATGCTTTGACAAACAGTATGTCTCAAAAAAAAAAAAGGAAGCAGACCACCAAAGAAATATGATTACAAAGAAGCATGACAGCAAAGACATATAATCCTTCCATTCCCCCACCCCCATCCAGTCAGAACTGATGAAGTTCCTTGGATCAGAAGCGAAATATCTTCTTCCTCAAGGAAAAAAAACATAGTCTAGTTGTCTTTTGAAAAAGCACCTTTGGGAAAACTATGACCCGGATTTATTTATTTATTTATTTTGTGAGATTTATATACCGCCTCACAGTGCAAGCACTCTCTAAGCGGTTTACACCAGTAAGCAATGTATATTTATATTGCCCCCAACAATCTGGGTCCTCATTTTACCTACCTCGGAAGGATGGAAGGCTGAGTCAACCTTGAGCCAGTGAGATTTGAACCGCTGACCTGCGGATCAGTTTCAGCTAAAGTGGCCTGCAGTACCTGCCTCTAACTGCTGCGCCACCTCAGCTCTTTATAGATGACTGAGAATCTCCATAGACATCTTCTAACAAGATGGATATCCATACAACTTCATAAAAACCATCTGACCACTCAATCCACTATAGCTCAACTAACACAAGCTATGAAAATGTTAATACTGCCATACAGCAAAACCATCTCAAAAACAACCAACTGTCTATTACAATCTTATCACTAAAGCATACAAACCAACCCAGGCCCTCCAAAACACCTTAAGCAAACCAAAAGAGCCAGTAGCCCCAGAAGAAAAAAGCAGGAGTCATCTAAAACATATAGGATAAAGACTATAACAAGCACTAATATGCAGAAGACTAGCAGAGCACATCCATGAGAGGGTTGGGTTCTGCTTTTCGTCACTGCTGGTTCGCTGAGTGACTGCTTCGCTGCGCGCGTGTTCATGCGCACTTCAGAGGGAATAGAACTTCCGCGTTGCAAACTAGGCAAGGAGCACAGAAAATAGCTGCGGAGCGGCAATTCAATCAGCTGCCCCTGATCAGCTGGGCTTCGGAAGCGGAGATAAAGATCAGTATAACCCACGGGCGGGCAGGCGGGCCCACTTTCACGGACACAGAGAACCGGTTCTCTCTCGGCTTGGAGTCATCGCTACCGGTTCTAAAGAACCGGTCTGAACCAGCAGCAACCCACCACTGATCCATGAACACCACCTAACAGTCAGAAGACAACTTCTTAATTTCACAGCACACGGACAGATTTAAGCATAGTTTCAAACTGAGAGCATCCTACTAAATTTTTAAAAAAAAACCTAGGAAAGTCCTGGAAGCTTCGTACAGACAAATCAACCATCTACAGGTACATAGAAATAAACAACATTTACATAACATTCAAAATAGATAAAAAAATAATCTAAAAAGAAAACAAAAAGACCAGAACACTTCCTCTCTAGCAATTCACACCTGAATAAACAGGGATTAACACCAGGCAAACCATGAAGGAGTAAACAATAGCCTAATCAAGGAACCACTAAGTCAGAGGTTTTCAAACTTGGCAACTTTAAGACTTGTGGACGTCAACTCCCAGAATTCTCCAGCCAGCATAGCTGGCTGGAGAATTCTGGGAGTTGAAGTCCACAAGTCTTAAAGTTGCCAACTTTGGGGACTCCTGCACTAAGGAGAAAACAACATTCCCACCAGTTATGTTAAGGCAAATTACTGTATATAAATAAGCCATGTTATGTCCACAGCCATTCAATTGCTAACCTTTCTGGTATATACTACAAGTGTATAAAAACCAGACCTCAACCAATCTATTAAAAAAGGGAATATGAGTTAAAGAAAAACCATATATAAAAATGCCCCGGCCTCATTGCTAAGTAGGTCATTCCTTTAGCAGCATACAAAATTGGATACATAGAGAAATACATGGCTGAATCTCTGGATAATCCCTGTTTTTTCTGACCTTGTCTCTGGATTAACATCTCGCTTCACTTTCCCTCACCCTGTGATTGTGTCTCATGGTTTTGGCCTGTCAGTTTGTTTTGCCCCTTATCTACTTGGTGATCTGATCCAGACCCATGAAGGGACCAACCAATCACTGTTATCATAATATTACTCTGAGAAAAGAAGGGTAGGATTATATCACAACAGGATTAACCAATCTGTGCTGATTAAGCAGATTTTTGAAACAGAAAAAAAATTGTTTCTGAGAAGAAGGTGGTGGGCATGCCTCAATTGTAATGAGTGTGTGTGTCCCCCATAGTTCTGGCCCCCTTCCCTACCCTTCCCCCCTCACAAAACGGTGAACATCTCAATTCAAAAGGTCCAAGGACTGAATTCCGACACTCATTTTTTATGGTTCGCCTCCCACCCGCCCACCGAAACAACGCCTGGCAAAAATTAGCACTGGGTTAGGATTAGTCTTTTAATTCCTCATTTCCTTTCAGATGAAGAGGAATCAGTCAAAGAGCTGCTCATGCAGACATGAGGTCAGAGCCAGTTTTTCACTGTGTGTTTACAGAGTCAGGACTGAATAGCTTGGAATAGCTCATGCAGAATTGGGGATTCACCTAGCATGTGAAGACTGCAGCTTGGCTGTTGATTAAAAAAAAAGGGATGAGCTGAATGGAGCTGTCAACCAACAAAGGAGAGTTTCTGTGTGGGAGACATTTCCATAGAGCCTCCTCACAAAAGGACATTTGGGTTTAATCTTGATACCATGCTCAAAGCCATGGTTAGATGCTACAGAACCCATGGGAATGCAGGGGTATGAAGAACCTTCTCTTGTTTGAATATGTCCCTTGCTGGTCCTTATTATAAATGCTAAGTGGAAAACAATAGATGTTAAAATCTCGAATATGTAATAAAATGCATTCAAAATAGGACTACAACACAATTCTTCCAATGTAGGAAGAAAATGAACTTACCTTCGGGACTGTATCCTGCCACATACCTCCCTACGACCAGTTAGGTCCCACAGAGTGGGCCTCCTCCGGGTCCCATCAGCTGAACAATGTCAGTTGGTGGGCCCACAGGGGAGAGCCTTCTCTGTGGGAGCCCCATCTCTCTGGAACCAACTCCCACCAGAGATCCGGACTATCCCCACCCTACTGGCCTTCCGCAAAGCCGTAAAAACATGGCTCTTCCGGCAGGCGGGGTGAAGAAGATCGGATTCCCCCATGATTGAATGTTTTTTTAAAAAAAATTATGAAATGTTTTTTTAAAATTTTATGTATACTATATATTGTTCTTATTCTTGTTGTATGCCGCCCTGAGTCCTACAGGATTGGGCGGCCTATAAGAACTTTTAATTAAATTAAATTAAATTAAATTAAATTAAATTAAATTAAATTAAATTAAATTAAATTAAATTAAATTAAATTAAATTAAATTAAATTAAATTAAATTAAATTAAATTAAGGAAACAAGGAAGTACCTATTTAACCCAGCATCTTCAGATAAAGACTAATAATCTTTGTTAAATAAGTTTCCATCAATTCCAGCCATCAAAGACAATGGATTTTAAAAAAAAATAGCCTAGGTCTATTCAAAAAAACCTTTTAGAAAAACAGTCAATCAAACATTCCAATATTCTGAATAATATAACAAATCTTTCAATAAACATGTATGCTGTAAACAAAATGTATCATTCAGATCTGATAATCAAGTCTACAATTTGGTTTTATTCTTATCAAATGCTTGGCAAACCAAGAGAATGCATATCAAATGCATTCTCTATGTTGCTAGAGAAACAAATTCATAATGCAAATGCCAAGCCAGAAAGAGAAAGGAGTCCCAACTGACTTTTCTTTAAAATTGGGGGAGAGATGCCCATATTTTTCCAAATGTTGATGCCTCCCCCAAAGTCCTATCAATATTTGGAGGCAAAGTGCCTCTTTGGGGCAGCCCCCACCTAAATATTTAGCTAGACTTTCATACATCAATTTTGAGTTTTAACTATTCTCTCATGTTTCTCAGCAACCTTTGGTGATTAAAGATATTGTCTTCTCCTTCGCTTATAATGCCACTATAAGAGGCAATAAAACTAAGGTGACCAGATTTTATTTTTTGTAAAGCGGGACACCATTGACGGGGGATTTCTAGGGGAGCAAGATGGGAGGGGTCCTTCTCTCTTATCCTGCAGCTTTGTGCACCCCCCCCAACACCCCCCCTTCATCGCAGCCAGGGGTGGGTTCCTACTGGCGCAGGCTTACCTGTTCGTCGCCGCAGAGCCGAAGAAGCTGGTGGCATTCGCGGCGCGGGGTTTCCCCCGCCCGCTTTTCCCGGCCGCCGGGATGGCGCCATTTGCGTTCTTTTGCCCTCTGCGCATGCGCAAAGCGTTCTGCTTGCACAGAGGGTACAAGAACACAAATGGCGGCGTCCCGGCGGCCAGGGAAAGCGGGCGGGGGAAGCCCCGCGCGGCAAACGCCACCAGCTTCTTCGGCTCTGCGGCGATGAACAGGCAAGACCGCCGCTGCCCCTCTCACTGCCCTCCCTCCCCGCCTGGCAGGAGGAGGCAGGCGAGGCAGGAGGCAGAGGGGTGTGCAGGGCAAATTCAAATTTAAAAAGCGGGACTTTTTTTGAAACACCGCGGGACATGGGACAAATTATTAAAAAGCGGGACTGTCCTGCCAAAAGCGGGACGTCTGGTCACCTTAAATAAAACCCTACGACCAGATTTTCAAAACCAAAATTTATATCAAACTGGGCATTAATAGCCCAGAGCACCATGTTAAGAGTACAATGAATTAAAAGCATTTATTTTTGATGCATTTGGTAAGGATAAAAATGCATGAGAAATTGCTTACTTGTGTCCAGATTCATGGGCAATAGTAAATGCCAAACCCAGGCCAGTATCTTCATTGATGGTGCAGCTCCGATATTTGCTGCACATTCCACTGATTGGAGCAAAGCCTGCCAGGAAATTATAAGAAATAGGAAGCATCGTGGAGGAAAAGAATGAAATTATGAAAAGAATTGCATTCTGCTGCCTAAGTTTGTGGAAATTGAGGCCACGTTTTAGAGGCTGAACATTCACAGCATATTTTGTTTCCTTGTGCAAAAGGAACAGACAGACACATGGAAATAATGGGGTCAATCCAAGATAAATGCATCTTGTCTGCAACAGCTGGCCTGCAAAACTAACAGGAGCTCATGTTCTCTGCTGACTCAACATCAGTCTAGGTCAGCTGGGAAGATGGTTTTAAAAAAGAGATGCCAATTCTTTTCTGAAAGTCAGTCCGGAGGAATTAAGAATGGTTGGCTAGCGACGTTTCCAGAATCTGAAACAACAGAACCGGGAAGCTTCCAAAAGCACAGTGGCCATTAAAACACGGATGTTTCTTTCACCCGGATAATTCTTCTTTGGGGATGTCATTTACATTGCCCCAAATCCTGCTGTTAATATTGAAGGAATAAGTAAAAGATAGAGATCAGTATGATTTTTCATAATCTGTATTTTCCTAATGGTCTACCTTGGAGTTTCGATTAGACATGTGTAGAGAGGTTGAACGTTTCCTCATGCTAGTGTGTGTGTGTGTGTGTGTGTGTGTGTGTGTGTGTGTGTGTGTGTGTCTGTGTCTGTGTCTGTGTCTGTGTCTGTGTGTGTGTGTGTGTGTATTCCCATCTCATGTAGTCCCTAGCCTAATACTCTTCTCCTCTCTATATTCAGAATATTTAAAAATACTGAAACCATAGATGAACTTTAATATTAAAGTTAATAATAATAAAATAAACATTAAACTTAATAAAATATTAACATACATATCATATATAGCTTTGAAGGTGATCTTGGGACTATCTATAGGAGAATAGATGTAAAGGACTGTCCAGAATAGATGGACAGAAAGTTATACAGAACAACAATCCTTAGTACCAACTAAGCCAATCACATTTCCCTTTCTTCAAACTATCTGCATGTTTGGTATTGATTGGCTAATAGCAACAGCAACCCCTGTTAATCTACCAATTATATTTCAGTGTTCAGT
Organism: Diadophis punctatus similis; assembly: GCA_023053685.1. Taxonomy (NCBI): domain Eukaryota; kingdom Metazoa; phylum Chordata; class Lepidosauria; order Squamata; family Dipsadidae; genus Diadophis; species Diadophis punctatus. The sequence continues at coordinate 9,735,639 of JALIGW010000015.1, forward strand.
AAAACAAGGTTTGGCTGATGAATTCTGAAGCCAATTGGTTACAGTATTTATAACACATCATTTTGGGGTCCTCGGTGCTTTCTGAGCTTGGTGGCTTTCTTGCAGACATTTCATTGCCAAACTAGATAATATCATCAATGCAGTAGCTGAGTAATGAAATGCCTGCAGGAAAACCACCAAGCTCAGGGAGCACTAAGGATCCCACAGTTGAACCGTGAGCTACAAACATTCCCTTCTGCCAATAGATCATTTGCCATCCGTGTTCCCATGTTTCTCTGTCTTACCTAAAGTGTCACATGGCTCATTCTTCCAGGAGCAAATATCAAATCCAGTAAGCAAGATAGCATGGTCATGCCTTTTCCCATTCTTCCCAACCAGAGCTGATTGCCATTGGCAAAAACTGTTCAGTGACTGGTCTGCATGGTGGTTGATCACTAGTCCCCCCTATGGAAAAATTACAGATGATCACACAGCTCAATCCCCAGTAACAAAAGAAAGAAGATCTGGGGAGGCAATAAAAAGTAGATAGAGAACAACATTAAATTTGCATTTGCTTTTCATTGCTAAGAAAAATGCCATTTAGGATTCAGTTTTCTGAAGGCCACCTTTTAGAACATAGACTCATAAGGCTGGAGGGGATCTCAAGTCTTCTAGTCCAACCCCTTGCTCAAGATATAAGGTACCCCTTGCAGGATACTTTATATCATGCCAGACCAGGAGCGGGTTCCTCTTACCTGCCTACAGGTGTGCTGCGTCCGCATCATCAGGAAGCAAAAAATTGCCGAAATCTGATGAGGGAATGTGCACGCGAGAGAGATTTCGGCGATTTTTTGCTTTTGTGCACGCACACAAACAAAAAATCACCAAAATCTTGCGCGCATGTGTCCCCTCGCAAGATTTTGCTTCCGTGCATGCACAGGAAGGAAAAAAAGGCCAAAAATTCAAAAAAAAGATGGCGCCGTGCGATGGACCAGCGAAGACAGTACCGGAGCCTTCGTGCGCAAATTGCGCAATCGGCGGGCCGCTACCGGGATGACAGAGTGGACCGCACCGGTAGGAACCCACCCCTGTGCCAGACACATTGTCCAATCTCTTCTTGAAAACCTCCAGCAACGGAGCACCCACAAATCCAGGAGGCAAACCGTTCTGTTAATTAATTTGTTCTCAAATGTCAGGAAACTTCTCCTTACTTCCAGATTGGATCTCTTTTTAACAAGCTTCTACCCATTATTTCATGTCCTGCCCTCTGGTGCTTTGGAGAATACTGTAAGTCAGTCACGTTTTCCCTTTTCATTTGTTTATATTTCGCTTATACCTTGTCTTACTTCCTTATCTAACAAATACCATTTTGAAATATACTTGAAAGGCTGCCAAATTAATTATCATCTGTTATCTCTGTCACCTATTATGATAGTCAAATTCAATTATATGTATATAATATCAAGGCATGCAGCCAGAACCTACATGCATCTCTCTAGTATAAAATTAAACAGAAAAAGAGCTTGCTGCTTTAGCATTCTGATGAAAAATCTTTTCTGTCTAGTATTTTTAGTATGAGTTTAAGAACCTTACGAAAATATAGCAGAAACCAGTAGTAGTCCTTAGACAATAGAGCATGGGCAACCTTTTTTTTTAAAGCCATGTAACTTTTAAAGGCAAATTGTTGAGTAAAGCTAAGTGAAACATGATCTTCAACCACTGCAGAGAAAATATATCTTACTTAAATAAGGAACATCACCACACAAACAAGTTTTTCTTTCTTTCTCTCTGTCTTTTCAAGACATCATGTGTGTTAAACTGAGTCCCAGTTTCAGTGCTTTCATCTTTCTGGAGCCCTTGATTGATTTGATTTTGAGGAAGACCATTAGTCTATTCATCCTTAGCAAAATGCAACGCCACTCACATTTTTCATATTTCATTTGAGGAACAAAACATGGGAAAAGGAGGAACAACAACACACGGGAACATACTCTGGAGAATCAATGGACTCCCATCTAAAATCCTAAGAAGGACAAAGGACATTTGCAAACATCAAAGAAGAAATACACATAGCTATTCCCTTCCATTTCTAAACAGGGAAACAAGTTTCCCCTTAAAGCAAGGTAGTGTTAGAAAGAGGATTAAGAAGGGCCCATCTTATGTACTCTTGATAAAGGTTGAACTAAAATATGTACAAATCCAGTTTCCAAGATTCTATAACCTTATCCTTGCAATTTTTTTCCTTGTAATAATTCTGGGTAAACAAAATTCTGTGAGAAACTACTTTTCTGGGTTACTGTTATGGATTTGACACTCATTGTGTTATTGCATATGGTTCATAAACTCAAGAGAATCGCCATGAAAATAAATTCTTCAGAGCAATTTCTTATGTAACAGGCTAGTGTGAGAGCTTCAATGCCCCAACCCCTAGCTCTATGTAAAACACATTCTGAGCAAAAATGATGCCAAATCACTCACAGGTTCTTGCTCCAAAAGAAGAAGGCTCACAACGACGATATTGATGTCACTTCCAATTGTACCATCCTTGAAAAGACTTGAGACCTGTGAAAAGATTAACATGGCAAAGAAGATAAGGAAGAAAAAACAACTGGTTGGCAAGTAAAACCGATAGGAAGATGAAATTCACTCCTGACACAACTATGAAATTAAAACAGAAATGGACAACTGAAGGCTTGAGGGACACATGTAACACATCCTCTCTTTGTTTGAGCCTCATCAAAAAGTGTGCAGGAAAAATTGTGTGGGAAACTAATATATTTCAAAGACACTTTGGTAAACATGGGATAGGGTGGTGGCATTAGTAAGAAAATGTGAAAATATCTCAACAATACTAATCTAAGCAACTAGATGCAAGATTGACATATTTGCATTCCTAATTTTTGATGGAAACTCTAACAGACCATGCAAATATGGACAATGGAGGACAACTATTATGGAAATCACACAAAAAATATTTCCTCTCTAGTTTTGCAAAGAGGTCGATTAAAATAATTGTCTTAATAAAGATAACGTACTAATAGGCTGTATAAGGAAAGTGTCAACGAGATGGTTGACGTTTATGTTCAATGTTATTCTGCAAAGACATCCGATATATTATATCTATATCTATATCTATATCTATCTCTATCTATCTATCTATCTATCTATCTATCTATCTATCTATCTATCTATCTATCTATCTATCTATCTATCTATCTATCTATCTATCTATATCTATATCTATCTATCTATCTATCTATCTATCTATCTATCTATCTATCTATCTATCTATCTATCTATCTATATGTTTATATATGTTTATATATGTTTATATAAGTTTATATGTTTGTTTGTTTGTTTTTAATATAATTAATAAAGACTATTTTAAAAAAATTGTCTTAGCCTGGTTCATACTACACATTTGGTTTTGATTTAACATGTTATGGATGCCCCAACTACTGCATTTGTCTACCCAGCTTTTGAGTTTTGGTTTTCATATACCGTATTTTTCTCACTATAAGATGCACCTGACCATAAGACGCACCTAGGTTTAGAGGAGGAAAACAAGAAAAAAAAATCAGGTGGAGCCTGAGAGGACTACAGATAGATGTCTTCTCCTGTGCCAGCTCTGCCTATTGAACTCTGTAAACCGCTTAGAGAGGGCTGTAAAGCACTATGAAGCGGTATATAAGTCTAAGTGCTATTGCTATTGCTATTGCTATTGACTCCTGCACTGCAGAAAAAAGACAGAAGAGGCTGAGGTTCAGCACTGTAAAAGGACCCCGCCGCCACGGCCCGGCTGCTATTCACCAAAGGATCGGCACTGTGAGGTAATACACTTCACAATCTGTGATGCAACATTCGGTCCATAAGACGCACAGACATTTCCACCCACTTTTTTTGGGGGGGAGGTGCGTCTTATGGAGTGAAAAATACGGTAAATTATCTAACCAATTGTGGTTGACAATTAAACAAATGATGGCTTAATAGAACAATATGGCTCAATGCCATTTCTGAATCTTAGAAAGCCACTGCAAAAGGAGGAATCAACTGCAGAAAATGTTCAGAAGACGGTCTTGAACGGGTAAGTTCATAAGACAAGACAGTGATCCTTCAGAAGTCTGCAAGAGTGTTATAACCCAAGACCAAGTCTTTAAATTCCTTCTGCAAAGAAATAATATACTTTGGTATCACCTGTGTCCTGAACTTCAGGGCTCTGTGCACCCTCCTCATTAATGAAGGGTTCAAGGAGCTGTGTCTACTGCCAAAGAAGCACTCCCACTCCTGCTAACACAAGCGAGGAGAAAGGTCAGGAGGGGAAAGAGGGAGCAAGTTCATAACCTCATTTCCTTCCTCACTTTGAAGCAAAGCGTAAACACTCAAGCAAGGCCACAGCACTGATGGCATTGTGCTATTTAATCTAATGTGACAATGTGGCTTGTTTGTTATCAGTGCTGGGCATGGACCCAGTCGAATCCTGCGGCAGAAAGAAATGGCTTATGAAAGCGCTCCATGCAGTATCTTTTTATCTATCTTTGTCGCTGCAAGACCATCAGGCAAATACTAAATCGAGCCTCTTTCAAAGAGCCTCCCCTGCTTGAATAGTAGTACATTGGGAACAGATAGATGAATTAATGTTCTTATTGCTACTAAAAATATTCATAGGCGCCTTGTGTCCTAGGCACCTTCCAGATGGACCACTGTAACACACCATCAGTTGGCTGCTCTTGAGGAGTATTTAGAAGGTTCAGCTGCTGCAAAATGTAGTAGCAGGAACAGTTATGTATGCTTCAAGAATGACATGCATTACCTCTGCTTTGCAAGCTTCCAGGTTGGTTCTGGATCCAATTCAAGGTGTTGGTTATGACTTTTAAAGATCTATATGGCATGGGAGGTTTTTTGAGGGACCACCTCTCCTCGGGAGGGTTTTTGAGGGACCACTTCTCCCCAGTAACATCTACCCATCCCATCAGGTCCAGCAGAAGAGGTGTCAGCCTGGGAGTTTCATCGGGAGAATTCTAAGAGGAAAACCTTCCTGCTGTAACCTCTGTCCTGATGAACATCATTGTCCCAGAGGTGAAGATGGCCCAACCCTGTTAGCCTTCCAGAAATGAGCTTCGGGATATCATGATAGAGTGGAGCATGTCAGATGGTTATATGATCATTAACTGATGCATTCTCTGTATGCTTGCTACCACTTTGTCTTTTTATTCTGTTTTATGTATTTTGTTTTAGGTCTACCACCCATAGTCACTATGTCGGTAGGTAGGTGGATGAGTGGATGGATAGATAGATGATAGATAGATAGATGATAGATAGATAGATAGATAGATAGATAGATAGATAGATAGATAGATAGATAGATAGATAGATAGATAGATAGATAGATAGATAGATAGATAGATAGACAGACAGACAGACAACATTATCAAATTATAATCATTCTCAGCATCCCTTTGTTGAGTGATCTGATGTTATTTGTGCATAGTTTCTTGAGTCCCATCATCTCTGTTAAGTTTCATCCTCATTTGCAATTTGTATATGCATAAATATATAAAACATATGAAGAACGGTTACAGGAACTGGGTATGGCTAGTCTAGTGAAGAGAAGAGAAGGACCAGGGGAGACATGATAGCACAGTTCCAATATTTGAGGGGCTGCCACAGAGAGGAAGGGGTCAAGCTATTTTCCAAGGCACCTGAAAGCCAGACAAGGAATAATGGATGGAAACTGATCAATAAGAGATTCAACTTGGAAATAAGGAGAAATTTTCTGACAGTGAGAACTATCAACCCATGGAACAGAAGTTGCCTTTGGAAGTTGTGGGAGCTTCATCACTGGAGGTTTTCAAGAAGAGATTGGACTGCCATTTGTCAGAAATGGCATAGGGTCTCCTGCTTGGGCGGGGTGGGCTTGGACTGGATGACCTACAAGATCCCTTCCAACTCTGTTAATCTAACCTGAATATACATCTCCTTGAGAGCTTCCATTGGGGAATACCAGATCACCATAATGCTAGACTAGATAAGTCTTGGGCCAAGCCAGATTGGCTCTATCCTGTTCAAATGGGAAGAGATGTGTTGATTCTCTTGATCAATAATGCAAGTTGCAAACCATTTTCTGGTTGCACATCTCAAACTGTAAGTACATTGGGATGTGCAAGGCAGCTGAGGTTCCTCTCAGCAGGATGCTTTGTGCCATAGAATGACATCATCCTCCTGATTGAGGCACAGAGGCAACCCAATTTGCTTCCATTGAAGTGCTTGGTTTCAAAGTAATGGTACTTTCATTAGCTGGAAGAGATTTTAGGCATGTAATATTCAGCAACAGAAATCTCTTCCAGTTCCTGAAAGTGTTGGGTGGTTGGATCTATTGATTATATCTTGGAAAAGCTTACTTTCATATTATTCCTTTTTCTATTTTGCCATCAGTTGTATGGAGGACCAATTCCAGAAAATTTATGGAGAAAGAAATTGCCCTTGTCAGTCTGGGAATAGTGAATCATTGACCCACATAGAGATACTCATAGTAAGCTGCTAACACCCCTCATTAGGCCATTCTGTCAAAGACCAGATTAATTTTACATGAAGCTTCTCTTGGCAGACAAAGAATCTAAAACAACACTAGCTAAGGCAGAATTTGCATTTGCATCTTACAGAATTCTGGCTTTGTTAACCATAAATTAGCGTGGGACCGATTACTACTTCCATTAAGTGGCGTACCAAGTTTTCATATTGTTCTTGTATCACTTTACTATACTCTGGGACTGGTTATAAAATAAGAAAGAAATACTGGATGAAGCATTTAAGCCAGCGGAGGGTTGCTCCCGGTTCAGCCCGGTTCTAAGAACCGGTAACATCGATGGCGGGAGGCTCTGCCCACCCGCCCGGGATGCTTCTGCGCATGTGCAGAAGTGTTGCGAGCGTGAACCAGTAGTAAAGAGTTTTAGAACCCACTGCTGATTTAAGCCTGAGCAACCTGAAGCAACCTAAGACAGACACTCCACTTTGTTTCCAGAAGCAGAAGGGTCCATACAGATGTGAACCAGCGTTTCCTATGAAACTTCCCCAAAGCAAAGAATTCCCTTGAAACGCTGAAAATTTCAGCGTGCATTTTAAAACTAGCATAGCCGTAATTCAAATACGTTGCATTTTGAAATGTACGCAGCATTTCCCTGCGATCCAGATGCTAAGCTGAACTTCACTGCTGCTTGATCTTGAACCTACTCCAAGAGCCACGGTTTATTTGTCAAACCTCTTGCCTTACCATGTTCATCACCGTTAAGATATAGGTGGTAACGTTCTCCTTGCTGTGCTTCTCCAGCATTTTCCTATCTGCCACCACCAGCGTTTCAACATTCAAACTTCCACCCTTCTGATTTTTAATAGGGGATCTTTTCAACCTCGCTTGGCTGCCATATTCGTCAGATAAGATGAATGTGTCTTCAGTGGGTGGCTTAGGACTATCTGAAATGAAACAGAGCAGAGACTTGCAAAAGACTCAGAACTGATTTTGTTCTTGTTATTGTTGTTGTTCTGTCCTAAGGGGCTAGAAACCTGAATAAATCTAGATTATAAAAAAGGCTAAATGCCATTCAAAAGTTATCTTCAGAGTTCTTTTCAAGATATGGGTTTTGGAAGTGAATGTGTTATCCCGCAACACAAAGAAAGGTGAACAATCTTGAAATCAATATCTCTGCCTAATGATTTTTTTAAAATTTGCTTACAGGAAACACACATTCAACAACCTCCAATAATTTCCTTCCCTTTTGTTTACAGTGGTGCTTTTCAATCTCAGGAACTTTAAGATGTGTGGACTTCAATTTCCAAAATTCCCTAGTTGGGATGCTGGGAATTGAAGTCCACACAACTTAAAAGTTCCTGAGATTGAGAAACACTGTTCTACTGCATCTAAAAACCAGTTCCAATGTTGGTGCTGTGTATGCGTCCAGCCCTTTTCTTCTCAGTTGGGTTTCAGGCCAACCTGAGAAGCAAAAACTCCAAAACAGAGACACTGTAGTGAGGGATAGTAGAGAACTGCAATAAGAAATAATGCTGCAAGTAAGTAAAGTTTTAGGAGGTTTAGGAGAATAAGGATGGAAACATGTTTGCTACAAAATAAAACCCCATCTGGGCCAAATGAATAGAAATGCAAAGCATTGATGGAACTGGACCAGAGGTCAGTTCCTCCCGGTTCGGACTGGTTTCCCCAAACAGGCAGCAAACCGCTGGTGATGTCACAATGATATCACGGAACTGGTTTGGTCGGTACCAGTTCGTGGGCGCTGCCATCTTTTTTTTTTAAATTTCCAGGAGGAGAGGAGAGGAGAGGAGAGGAGAGGAGAGGAGAGGAAGGAAGGAAGGAAGGAAGGAAGGAAGGAAGGAAGGAAGGAAGGAAGGAAGGAAGGAAGGAAGGAAGGAAGGAAGGAAGGAAGGAAGGAAAAGAAAGCTTTTGTTAATTTTATACTGAGAATCTCAACATCTAGGAAAAGGCATCTTCATTATATTGTTGGGGAAATTCATTTCACATTTGACAACCTAGTTTTCATAATCACATTTTAGAAGCATCCATCTGTGGAATTCATAGCAGCAATAAAAACATTCTCTACCCTAAAGCAAGCACTAAAATTCCATTTATGGATTCAACTGAGGGAAAATGTTAGGTGTCCTGTTTCATATCTCTGTCCCTTCCCCTGGCTTCCATGTACGTGCCCAAAACCCATATGATCTGATATTCTTGATCCATACCTGTCATTTGTCCAAAACTCTAGACTGTACATATAAAAGATTATCCATATAGTTTTATCCAGTAGAAGCAGAAGTAGAACCAACTGATATTGGTTTCCTGATTACTTATTTGAACCCTATGACAATCATTAAGTGTTGTACCTTATGATTCTTGACGAACTTATCTTTTCTTTTATGTACACTGAGAGCATATGCACCAAAGACAAATTCCTTGTGTGTCCAATCACACTTGGCCAATAAAGAATTCTATTCTATTCTATTCTATTCTATTCTATTCTATTCTATTCTATTCTATTCTATGACCCTGAATCATGATTTCATTTCTATACGGGAATATATGAATAAGTCAGGAATTATAGTATTTTATTCTTAGGCTGTAATCTACATTAACCATATACTTTTCTCCATGTCACTGTAAATCTCATCAAGAAAAGATTTCATAGAATATGGAATACATGATAAGCAATAACGTGCTGCTGTATGAAAGCATCTCTACAGGGAAAATGTCTGCCTTCTGTAGTTGTAGATTGCCTCTATGAAAACATCTGATTATCTGCAATCCAGAGGTGGGTTCCTACCGGTTCTAACCGGTTCTTTAGAACTGTTAGTAGTTCGGCGATGACATCATGGAGCCAGTTCTGTCAGTGTCTCAGTGGGCACCACCATCTTGGATTTTGCTTTGCAAATACACAGAAGCTAATTTTTGCTTATGCGCATGAGGTATTTTTTGATTGCTGCGGGGGCGCGCAGATGCACTAAGTGCACGTGCATGCATGGCACAACCCTGAGCAAACCAGCAGTGAAAGGATCCAGAACCCACCCCTGCTGCAGTCAGATCATGCTTTAGCACAACTAAAATTACACAACTTGCAACTTACTGCTGAAAGTCATGGGGGGAGGGATAGTAAACATTTCTATGTTATAGGGAAGTTAGTACAATCTTACAAGAATAAAACAGAGAAGTCACTACTTCAAAAATATTCAATAGGACCCAACAAGCTAAATATTATGATACTGGTTGTGATAACACCATCAACTTTTGGAGTGTTCTTCAGCATACATATCTCCATATGTCTAGAATAAGCTTCTGTAATTTGAAACCTTCTATAGGAGCTGGACTATAACTTTCACCTCTGACCATTCTGGATGAAACATGGTGGAAGTTGTAATCCAACATGTGCAAAGAACAACAGGTTAAAACATCTGACATAATATCTATTATGAATGTATGGAGCCATTAGCATCCTAAAAAAAAAAGACTACATTATTTGGTTCTTCATATGCTCATTAGATGCTTACATGTATCCATTGACACCAGCACTCTATATCCTACTTAAAGATATTCTGACAATTCTGTTCTTAAGAGGGCCATGCTGCATATAACAGAAATGACTGACTCCCAAAACAGACCATTTCAAACGGCCCATGTTGGGTTTGGAGTGCTTCAGGTTTAGACCATTTCTGAAGTTGTCGGAATGGTCCATTCCAAGATAGAAAATTATGCGACAGACTCTTTGGACACTTCCATATCTAAATCAAGCCTGCAAACCTTGAGCAAAACAAGGAGAAGCTAATATTCTTAGGACTATTATGTCAAAGAGAGAGAGAGAGAGAGAAACAGAGGCAGAAAGAAAGAGAAAGTTTCCTTACATACATTTCTTGCGCCGTCCACAAAAATGCTGCTTTTGAAACCTTCCATGGTGGTAATCATTAGCTGGAGTGTGATACTTGTGGGCAGTGAGATTGCTGTGATGGTCAGAGGGAAAGTGGTAAAGATTTGGATCTACTTTGTGCCGGTGCACTTTCTCTTCAGCGGTCCGTTTATACAATACATGAGGGTGGTGTCCAGCAGTTGGCATATAATGAAGTTCCTGTGCTAGGTGTTGAGGTAATGGTGATATAAGGAAGTCATTCTCCTGTGTCCTTATCAAACCTGACTAAAGACAGAAATATAAAGGAAAGGAATGGTTATAAACAGATTCACTAATGTAAAAAAAAAGGTTTCTCAAATGCAGTTACAAATGATCAGCTTAGGTCCTTCTTTGACGCATCTATCCATGGGGATGATCCAACCATCCTCTAATATCTCTTAAACACCCCACAAACCCCTTCTGGTGTCAGTGCATGGTCTGCAACTTTGTAGTGCTATAATTTTCCAATAGCTAACCAAACTTACTCTAGGTGAGAACACTTTCCCAGACATGGACCTATCAGCAGAAGTGGTATTCAGCTGGTTCGGACTGGTTCGCCTGACCCAGTAGCGGAATCACGGGTGGGCCCACCCGCCCACCTGCCCACCTGCCCACCTGCCCACCTGCCCCAGCTCTATGCTATCCTATTTGTGCACGTTTTTGCAGCCGGGCGCATGTGCGGAAGGCTCGTGTGAGACTAAAGCGCATGTGCAGGAGGCTGTGTGCATGTGCAGAGGTGGTGCGTGAGAGCGTAGCACGCACGCTCACATTTGCAAACCGGTAGGGAAGGTAAGTGAAAACCATCCCTGCCTATCAGTCCAATGACACATGCCTCTTTAAAATCAAAACAAGTGGGTATCATTAAAGACTTTCCTGGAGGATAGAAAGAAGCATTCAGGAGGGGAGTCCTACCACACCTTCCCTCTCGAAGGGTCGAGTCAGATCTGGGCAGGAAGAGGCGGATCCTTGCTGAATGCAAATTAATAGACTCGACCCTCGAGACGATTGGTCCAGGACAACCCTTTCTGAAGGCTGGTTCCACCCCAAGATGGAGAAACTTATTTCCTCCCCCTCCGCCTCCTCCCCCTCCTTTTCAGATCCCAATCTAGAAAAGTTTCATCCCTCGAAAGTACTTTTAGAAAGTTCTTGCTTTCTAGAAGGACCTTGGGCATGTAATAAAAATCTTTTCGCACGAGGATTTCTGTCTTTATTCTCCTAATCTACCACTGCTTCATTCAAGCTTCATTCACCCTGAATCCACCTTTGTTCTAGAGATGTGCAAGTACTTCATGATGATGAAGCTTCAAACAAAGCATCCTTTCAAACAATGAAAACTAGGATTCCAACAATGGAATCCTAGCTTCTAAGCCTGAAGATGGCATCCATATTGTTTTTCTTCAATCTTCAAAATGCTTTCTCCTGCAGAGCCTGGGCTATCCCACAAGGCTGAGAGACTTATCCTGCAATCTTGGCTGAAAAAAATCTTACAACCATGTGTCTCCATACAGATCCTCAGGAAACCATGGAAATATGTGCTCGAGAGACTTCTTGGAGAAATATTATAAAATACTGTAAAAACCACACTAAGAAGGCTTCCAAGTTAGGGTGGCCCCAGGGAATTTCAAAATTTTCTTGGGAAGCATTCTAAAATCTAGAATCTAGAACCATCTTAATGTAGGCTGTGGATGACACTGAAGGTATCAACTTGGAGTTATAGGTACGAACTTACAGGGTGATTCCTTCATTACAGATTGTAAGTTTATTTCAAGCCACATTACTAAAAAGCCTTTCAAACAGCAGCACAGAAAGTTAGTAGAACCCTTCCATCACAACGTTGGCCACAAGCAATAAGCTGAACAAACTGAAGCACATCTATGTTACTATGTCCTTCATGGATGGTAGTTTAACCTCTGTTTCAGAACCACAAGAGATCTAGATTCTTCCATCTGGGGCCATCTAGTATCTCCCAAACCAATAGGTCTGATTAAGACCCTGTTCCTACTATGAAACCTCATCTGCCAAACCACAGCTAAAGGCCAGTTTGAGAGACACTGCATCCACCAACATAAATGTTTAATTATACGTAAGAAATGCTTCAGTTACGTTCTGTATCTGCATTTAAACTAAACTCCCTGGGATAGAAAATCAATGGAGCCATATTTGAACCTCTGCCCAAACCAAGGCAGGCTAAAATTATTTAGTGCATGCTAGTACATCTAAATTCGCAGCCACTAGTAGAGTCTACACTTTAAAAAATGTTGCATGCAAGCAACGGTACGTATTCCTCCTTTCGTTTTTTTATTTAAGTAGGAAAACCCACTTTTGTGCATTCAATTAGAAGACCTTAGAGGAAAGGAAAGTCAGTTGCATAAAACCATAAATGAAGGCAGCTGTCAGCCAAACTAGTCTTTTCAAACTCCTCGTCCATTCTTTCCATACAGCGAGGAAGTCTTATCAGCCATCTTCAACCAATAGTCTCTCTTTTCTTGGGGTAAAACTGAGGACTCTTGGTTTATTGTACTGGCTGGGGAATTCTCGGAGTTGAAGTTAAAGTTACCAAGGCTGAGAAACACTGATCTAGCTTCTAAAGGTCTACTTTTAGACCAGCGGTTCTCAACCTGGGGGTCGCGACCCCTTTGGGGGTCAAATGGCCCTTTCACAGGGGTCGGGAGACTTCACCCGGACACCGCTATTTGGATTTTTTTACCCTCTGCGCATGCGCAGAACGCTTTGCGCATGCGCAGAGGGTAAAAGAACTCAAATGGCGGTGGCGGGGCGGGGGTTGTAGGGGCGGCGGCAGCAGCAAAGGGGGTCACGGTGTGGGCGGGGGGGTTGGGCGCGGCAGGTTGAGAACCACTGTTTTAGACCATACATCAAAGACATAAAGGAAGATCAGAAGAGAGGGAGGAACTAAAGAAGATGCATGCATTTGAGTCTGGGAACAACAAAGCTAACAGGTTTAGCCTCTCTGGAAAATAAATCCAAAATAATGAACTTGCTCACATACTCAGCCCCAGTTTTGGTAAATGAGCGTTCCAAAGTCTGCCCCACAAATTTTCAGTGCTAATATTTTGATTTCTGCTTTATAGTTGCTTCTGTTTTTCTCACAGCTAAACAAATATTCTTCTAGACCTGTTTATTTTAAAAGAAGGATACTGCTCTTGTGCAGTTCCATGTATTAAACTCGTGCTACAGCCATCATGATACTGACCCTCCTGAGTGGACAAATGCGGTCTCCCCCTGAACGTTATGAATGTTGGATATGTGTTTCAATATTTTAAATGTATTTTTAAATTTGTTTTTATATTTTTATACTAAATTGTTTATGTTCACTGTAAGCCGCCCAGAGTCCTTCGGGAGTTGGGCGGCATAGAAGTATGAACAATAAATAAAATAAATAAATGACTAATGTGGTACCATGCAATTTCCACACACACAAACCCCATACAGACGTTTACACTGATTTTCTAATTTCTTCTCAGAATGCTGGGGAATTGTTTTCATCTTTCATTTATTAGTCAATTTGTTTATTAGTCAATTTGAGAAATTTGCTGATGACTGTTGTATGAGATGTGTAATTTTACTACTGGGCTGTTATTGAAGCTATTTTCTAGCAGTCATCTTTCCATCATTCCGAAGCCTCGCTGGTTTTCCCCCTTTTTTCATTCTAAAGAGCTCCAATGACAGTTCTGTGAGATTTAATCAAAGCTATAAACATTTATTGACTGTGTTTATAAATATTTGCACGTCTTAGTTGGATCTTCCAAGACGATTCTTGGCAGGAACAAAAGAAACAAAGGAACATATTCTCTGTGCTGGGAAATCTGGACATCTTGAAGAGATAGTATGTTCTCCTAGTTTGCTTTAAATAACCTAACTGGAAAATTGTGGAAAGTGGAATTAGCTCTGCCACTTTCCTGTAATGCTACCAATACAAGAAACATTGACAATCATAGATGTCATCAAGAGATCTGACTGCAGGTGGGGGAAATGGCCCTCTAAAGCCCACAAAAGAGGTGAAATTCCTCTCTGCCAATGGAGGGGATCACTGCTCCATCCAACTCTGTTTCGGAAAAAATATTCTCTTAAATATAGACTATAGGGGTTCCAGAAGAACTATTTAGGATTTATTTCACAAAATACAAAAATGCATTATGCAGCTGTAAAAATTCTCTGGTATGTACCCTCTCCCTCCCTCCCTCCTTCCCCCTCCCTCCCTCCCTCCTCCTTCTCTTGTATGCACGTAGGCACACAAACACACAGAGCTATGTCCTTACTGGTATTAGTATATCCAGCTTCCTCAACTTCAAAGAGCTGACATGATCTTTATCAAGGTCAGCACCAGCACAATTTCTGTTAATCACTTATCAGCTTCTGTGGTTTGCAATTCTGCTGTTTCATTCAAACCAGATGTGTGAAGAAGGTCCAGGTTTTGTGCTAAAAATCTCCAATAGGAAGTAAGGGAGGGAGGGAGGGGGGAGGGGAAGGAAGGAAGGGAAGGGAAGGGAAGGGAAGGGAAGGAAGGAAGGAAGGGAAGGAGGGAGGGAGTCAAACTATTCGATACTGCCCTGTATAAACTACTGGTCTGATTCAGTAGAAAGTAGCATGGTGTGTTTATGTAGATATTATGCAGATGTAGACTCTTGGCCAACAACAACACCCTCCTTGTGGGCTTTCCTGCAGCATCAAGCAGTGCTATTTGGAATAGGATAAAGGATTAAATGGGCTCCCGATCTCATCCAAAGGGCTGTCTTTACATTTTTAAATGAGCGATGATGTGAGAGCTATAGTCAGAATTTGCATCAGCATCCAGTGCTCTTGGGCAACTGTCCAGACCTCAGTGCTCTGTAAGAACCTACTCTTGATGCTTAACCTGAGTCCTCCTTCATTTATTTTTGCTAGCTTGTATTTCAAGGAGACTCTGCTGTTATCTAGCAACCTTCCAATCAACCACCATCCCTCTGAAGCAGATTGCTGTCGAATTCTGTGGAAAAAAATTAAAGACAGGCACATTCCCTCTGTGGCTGAGTCAGGCAAGCTTAACAGGGATCCCTGACAATAAAGCCTTGGGCATCGTGGGTATGCACAGTGTGTGTGTGTGTGTGTGTGTGTGTGTGTGTGTGTGTGTGTGTGTGTGTGTGTGTGTGTGTGTACATTTTTGGATGGGTTTGGTAGACATCTAAGGTAGGGGTGGGTTTTGCCGCTACCGGTTTGTCGTGCGTGCGGACGCTCACTTTGTGTGCATGCATGCCCGGTTTGCGCACACACCTGCCTTCCGCACATGCGCCCGACCTTCTGTGCATGTTCTTTTCTCTGTGTGCACGCCTTCCATGCATACATCCGGCCTCAAAAACGTCCCCACATAGGACGTCATAGAACCGGGAAGGGTGAGCGAGTGAGCGGACCCACCCACGATTTCCATTACCAGTTGGGGCAAACCGGTCCGAACCAGCTGAATACCACCTCTGGTCTAAGGGTGATAATGGATGCATTTGTCTTCCTGAGGCTTCCTATTCCCATGCCCCCCATAGTTTCAAAATGGAAAACATTTGGGTGGTTTAGGGGGAAATCATTAAGATTAGGAACTGGGAGAATTTTATCTTCTAGGACAAAGACGTCCAACCTAGGCAACTTGAAGACCATGGCTGGCTGAGGAATTGTGGGGGTCGAAGTCCCCAAGTTAAAGTCACAAGTTTTAAAGTTGCCAAGACTGGTCACCCTTGTTCTAGAGTCTCCCCTTCTCATTCTAATCCATATTTGAGATTGGGAAGGACCACAGGATCAGAACTGGAATGTTCTGCCACTCAATGTCAGGGCAATTGATCTCTGAGAACCAGGGAACCAAAACAGGCAACAAGACCCTCAAGCAGCATGTGGACTGATGACATAAATAAATTCTCTTTTTTTAGAAGAACTCAGAACAAACCTCGCAACCACATTTTATTTTTATCCCATGTTAATTTCATTATCTCAAGTGACATGGTCAACAACTTTCTTGATCAAATGAACAATTAGCTCCCCTTCCCAGTAACTATTGAATATACCAGTAGCCTTTGAACCACCAGTATTTTACAGTAGAGAGTCAGACAAAGATATCCCCATAGATGGAGGGTGTGTGTGTGTGTGTGTGTGTGTGTGTGTGTGTGTGTGTGTGTGTGTGTGTGTGTTTATGATTTAAGTCATCAGGAAAAGATGACACCATCATATGCAGCTATGGGGAATCTCACCTTGGTATCCAATATTTTGCAATAACAGCTCATTTACTGATTTGCCTATCACTTAATGAGGGATAGGGAAAAAGAGAGAGAGAGAGAAACAAGAAAACAGTAAATCTGTTTTAGATTTTGCCATTTAAAGGATTTCCAACATCTGAAATTATTCCTACAGGATTCATTTCATAACTGATTTGAACCATATGGAAAAGAATGGCCTGTGTCTCCTTTTTAAAAAAAATCAATCCATGATGGACCCTTAACTGTAATTTTGCTACTGCAAAGTCATATTGGTAGGCAACGATTTTCAGAAATGTGTTACAAAAATTGTCCTGGTTAGGGCTGACCAGCAATTTAAAAATAACTGTTTAGGTGACTTATATTTACCTATTATTAATAATCTCCCTGTAGGAAGTTAGCACCTAACCCCCCTCCTAGAGGAATGAATATTTTAGGAAATATTAAAAAAGCAGAATGTTATTTTTCCCTGGAGGAGGAAATGGAGAAACATGTTTTAGGCAGGAAACAGACTCATTCTTAGTAGCCCCCACCTTTGTCAATGGGCCATCAAGGAATGGGCCCAGCTCACTCATCCCCCCCACCTTTGTTAATAGCCTGGACCAGTCTGTTCTACATAACAAAGATCTACCGCCTTCAGGCAGACCCATCTAGCAAACAGAAACTCACCACATGACACCTGGGAAGATTGCATCAGCCAAGCCTGGTGGGACACAGACAAAAGCCTACAAAGTTAGCTAAGACCCCCGCCCCCTGGGAGCCTGACAGCCAATGGGATACATTTCTTACACAGGAACAGGAAACTCTTAAGGTGGGGCCCAACAGAGGGTATAAAACTCAGCATCTCAGCCCTTCTCTTCTTCTTCAACATCTTCGAGGCATGTGATTCCCCTTTTCCCCAGGACCTCAGACCATGTGATCCTGCTGTCCACCATTAAACCATCTTTCCAAGCAGTCACCATGTTTCCAGTGTCTTTTCCCCCACTTGGAACTGAAAGGATATTTCTTACAACATACCTATTACCAATAACTTAGTACATATTTGAGATGTGGAAAAGGAGGAACGTCTTAACATACAGAGTAGGTTATTGCAATTTTCCAGTATTTGGCTTTTCCCCCAGGGGTTAGGCTAAAGTGAGTGGCAGGTTCTGTGTGTTTTATTGTTTTCAAATGATTGTTCTTCCTCCAGATGTTTGGCATTTTAATTGCATATTAAGACTGGTTTTACTGCACACTCACCAGAGTCTTTAGGTTGGGGATAGGAAAGGCATACATTTAATATAAATAAATGAACGTCCTACATGGATCTTATCACCATTGGATCAACTTGAGAAAATTACAGTCCTGAGAAAGCCAGAAACATGGTTCTAATTCTCCACCCAATTCAAATGTGTCCTTGCTGAGTGAAATTTATCTTTGTTGATTCCTCAAGAAGTACAGGTAAGTCTTCAACTTCTGACCACATTTGAGCCCAGAATTTATGTCGCTAAGTGAGATATTTGTTGAATGAGTTTTGCCCCATTTTACGACTTTTCTTGCCACATTTTTAACTGAATCGCTGCAGTTGTTAAAAGAATAACACAGTTGATAAGCAAATCTGGCATCTGGCTTATCCGCATTGACTTTGCTTGTCAGAAGGTCGCAAAAGGGGATCACATGACCCCAGGACACTGCAACTGTCATAAATACGTATGAATCAGTTGCCAAGTGTCTGAATTTTGATCACCTGACCCTGGCGATGGGGCAATGGTCATATGTAAGAAAAATTTATTTATTTGTTAGTGAGATTTATATACTGCCTCACAGTGCAAGCACTCTCTAAGCGGTTTACACCAGTAAGCAATGTATATTTATATTGCCCCCAACAATCTGGGTCCTCCTTTTACCTACCTCGGAAGGATGGAAGGCTGAGTCAACCTTAAGCCGGTGAGATTTGAACCGCTGACCTGCGGATCACATTCAGCTAAAGTGGCCTGCAGTACTGCGCTCTAACCGCTGCGTCACCTCGGCTCATTATGTATGATGATCCTAAGTCACTTTTTTCAATGCAGTTGTAACTCTGAACAGTCACTAAACGGACTGTTGTAAGTTGAGGACTACCTGTAGTCGTTTATAGACTTGTATGCTGATAATTGATCGTCATAATAATATGAAGATGATGGTATCATATTTTAAATTCAGGACTGAACACATAGAGAAGGAATTGCCCTTCCCCAACTCTTTATATTTTTCCCCCTTAGTCTGAAAAACCTAACAGGAAGAAGACTTTTGAAGGCAGCATCCATCCACTTTGGTAGGGTGGTCAAGAGAACTTCATGGATGTGTACATCAAGTCATCAGCAGTTGAACTGGACTTGGAAGAGACTTTGCACTTGAGTACATCTGGAAGACTGCAAACTTCTGGAAAGAGGACTGTACTATGGAAGAAGGAAAAAAACATTCGCACACGCACAGCCACATTGCACTCACTTCTTAGCCATCTGGTCACACGCTAATTATAAGCACAGTGTACCCATGAGAGTTTCGCTGAAATTCCCTTGTCTGTTGGAAAGATAGTAAATTTTCTTTCCATCAGATTGAACAACTTGGCCAAATGTTCTCTACGATGTTACACATTATTCGTGTTGTAATTGCCTACATGAGCATATAATAGGGGTGTGTCTGCTATTGGAGTATGTAATATTCGAAGGCAGCTGAGGAATTTACATCTCAATTACTTAAAAATAACTTGCCCACGTTGCATTAGAAAAAAAAGGAATATTTTCTCCTCTCCCTATTACACCATGTATGAATGAGTTTCATTCCCATGAACTTTAGTTTCATGATACATTCATGAAATTGTGAGGAACAGCTCATCAAAATGCGTTTAGGACTGAGAACAGGTCAATCCGGATGCAAATCCTGAATTACAATTTGGAGCAAGACGAAATTCCATACTCAGGATAGAAGAAGACAATCAGACCAATGGTGTGGGCTCTAGACTAAACAAATCAAGATAATTAGCTTTGAGTTCTAGCAATGAATATATCCTACACGCATTAAATGCCAACTTAAGGGAGGTCAATAACGAAACCAGAAAACATGAGGGAGTTGTACAATCAGATCTATCCTGATGTTGCCTGTATTTTTCAACGCCGCTCCAAAGGGACAAGATGGAACAAGGACGTTGCATGGGTGAAACCAGAGTTCCATCGGTGTCCCATTCAAATTGCATCTTCTAAATGCTGCTATTGGGTATCTTTTCAATGGGCAGGGATTAACAGTAACTTTTGAAGATCAAAAGTCATGTGCCCAGGGAGTACATCTCTTTTGTGCTATGTAGGCTCAAAGGATCTTTTATATAGAGAGCCGAGGTGGCACAGTGGTTAGAGTGCAGCACTGCAGGCTACTTCAGCTGGCTGCTAGCTGCAGTTCAGCTGTTCAAATCTCACTAGGCTCAAGGTTGACTCAGCCTTCCATCCTTCTGAGGTCGGTAAAATGAGGACCCAGATTGTTGGGGGCAATATGCTGAACTATGTAAATGGCTTAGAGAGGGCTGTAAAGCACTATGGAGCGGTATATAAGCCTAAGTGCTATTGCTATATTCCAAAGATTTAATATTGGCTTTAAAAATTGCTTTAGGAAGGAAGGCCATTAAGGGCAAATTGATTAATAAGATATTAATAGCAATAGCACTTAGACTTATATACCGCTTCATAGTGCTTTACAGCCCTCTCTAAGCGGTTTACAGAGTCAGCATATTGCCCCCAACAATCTGGGTCCTCATTTTACCGACCTCAGAAGGATGGAAGGCTGAGTCAACCTTGAGCCAGTGATATTTGAACAGCTGAACTGCTGAACTGCAGTGCTGCACTTTAACCACTGCACCACCTTGGCTCTTTAATAGCTTTATAGGGCAGAACTGAAAAATTATGCATAGCTAGAATATGGGAATTGAACCCAATGGTATTTATATATGATTGCAAAAGGTTCAACTTATACATTAATGTTGTGGTAAAGGGGCATCTTTAGCTGACAGCAAAGCAACATTTAGTCTTTATTAAAAGGCCTGCATTCTTTTTGGGGGGCGGGGCGGGGGCGGAGTGTTGTCATTTAAGTTGCCAGAATGAAAGCATGAACATCATCAAAGGGAAGGAAGTATTCAATCTCTGCCTGATTATTTTCCTACTTCCTATATATTAAGCTGTCAAAAACAGGAGCAACATTTGAAATCCTCGTTATCATCTCATTCAATTGTCTTGAGCAGAGCAAATCCAATTGCTCACCAACTCTGGTGAGACAGGTAAATAGTCTGAGCTGAAAAGCAAAACCTAGAACTCTGACCTTCTCCGGTGGGGAGGGTCTTTAGGTTTGGGGGGGGGTTAAAAAAACTGGACAACCAGGTTTGCTGCCATTTAATGGTCTGGATTTTGGCAGGTCAGATGTGAGACTTCATTGTCCTGTCTCTACCAACCCATTTGTTGTTGATAGTCACAAAGTCATGTCCGACCCATCGCGACCCCATAGACCAGTGGTGGCGAACCTTTTTCGGCTCGCGTGCCGAAAAAGGGGGGGGCGCGCTCGCGCGCGCTCGCGTGCCAACACCCATTCCCTCCCCCCCACGCATGCGCACAACACCCCCCCCCGCTGCCCCCTGCGCATGCGCACACACCCCCACCCCCGCACAGGCCCACTTACCGGAGCCTGGAACGACAAAACGGAGCCTGGAACGATAAAACCGGCAAACCGGAAGTGCGTTTTTTCGCACTTCCGGTTTGCCGGTATGCTGTTTTTTGCACTCCGGAGGGTTCAGGGAAGCTCCCTGAAGCTCCGGAATGCAAAAAACTACAAAACGGACAAACCGGAAGTGCGAAAAAGTGCACTTCCGGTTTGTCCGTTTTGTAGTTTTTTGCATTCCGGAGCTTCAGGGAGCTTCCCTGAACCCTCCGGAGTGCAAAAAACAGCACACCGGCAAACCGGAAGTGCGTTTTTTCGCACTTCCGGTTTGCCGGTGGGAACCCTCGCGTGCCGGCTTCTATGGCTCCGCGTGCCAGCTCTGGCACGCGTGCCATAAGTTCGCCACCACGGCCATAGACAATGTTCCTCCAGGCCTTCCTGTTCTCTACCATCCCCCGGAGTCCATTTAAGCTCACGCCGACTGCTTCAGTGACTCCATCCAGCCACCTCATTCTCTGTCGTTCCCTTCTTCTTTTGCCCTCAATCTTTCCCAGCATTAGGCTCTTCTCCAGTGAGTCCTTCCTTCTCATTTGGTGGCCAAAGTATTTGAGTTTCATCTTCAGGATCTGGCCTTCTAAAGAGCAGTAGCCAATGAACAATGACTAGATAGGTGTCAAAGGTCTAGGTCAGGAAAATGAAAATCATTCTTCAGAAGGTTTACTGTACATATCCCATATTTTGAAAGACTTCTCCCATAGTAGTCATTCATTATGTAAGACTTTGTTCCTCTAAAAATTCCACTGATAACAGTAGAGAGTCCAAGGGACACTACATAGGAGTGAGGAGGAGCCGAGGTGGTGCAGTGGTTAAAAGCAGCACTGCAACCTTCAGCTGATTGCTAGTTCAGCAGTTCAGCTGTTCAAATCTCACCAGGCTCAAGGTTCACTCAGCCTTCCATCCTTCTGAGGTGGGTAAAAGGAGGAACCAGATTTTTCGGGGCAATATGCTGAACTCTGTAAACTGCTTAGAGAGGGCTGTAAAGCACTATGAAGTGGTATATAAGTCTAAGTTGCTGTTGCTATTGCTACATAGAATCTTTGTGTTTTGACAGTTTAGTGAATCTTTGGAAAACACCTCCAGAACATCTGATTCCATTCTACGATGATGCAGTTGTTTCATTCATTACCTGGATTTCCCTCCCCTAATTTTGGTTAAAACATACGTTGTTTCCATTGGTTTTGTATTTGTTTAACTATATCATTGATATGCACCATTTCACGAGATCTCTTTCTAACGTAAAATGCAGAAATAAAGCATTCATGTTTTCCCCCCATATAATATTATCCCCTCCTTTTAAAATATTTTCAAAACTCCTTGCCCATCTTCTCCACACTATAGATTTATCAACAGCACAGTTGAAGACCAGATGTTAATTATAGCCATCCTTTCAATGTAGGCTGTTCTAATAAAGCTAAGTATAGTTGGGTCTGTTGAGCACTTGAGTGGATGGCACCCAAAAATTGCAAAGCTGTAAATTAGACCAAGAGGTCAAAAACAATCCAGAAAAAAACAATAGCCATTTCACTTCACTTCTATTTCAAAGAAAAATACTGAAATATTTCCAAAGTTTGAAGGAGTCCAGTCCAGTTCAATTCAGAAATGTCACCTTCACTGACTTCTCACCAGAAATGGTGTCTCTAGCTGTTTTTATGACCACTGGAATAACAATATGATTTCCCCCCACAAAACATACATCTTTCTGCATCGGGCCATCAAATCTACGTTCCAAGTCAAGCAAGATTTCTGCAAGTTCAGGATAACAGTCTAAATACTTTATTCACAGTGACAGTTCCACCCAGCATTGCAAAGCAAACGGGAAGCCACAGGATTAGGAAAGGAATTCCCTAATGCTTCGCTTGTTTTACCGTGAAAGAAGGCAGCACTGTTTGAACTACAACTCATGCACCAACAAGTAGCTGATGAAAGGTTAAAATATAGGTGAGTGATAGGAAAATTTTGTCAGAAGTGGGAGAGGGATAGTCACACATAGGAAAATCAAATGGCTAATCAAGTCATTTGCAAAATAAATGTGAAGTTAGTGCAAATAGCAGGAAATCTCTTTAATCAGTAATATTATTTCCTCAAACAATGAAGACAGATGGTAAGGCTGATAGACATAGATCTACTTAGTCTGTTGAGTAATAAGAGGAATTGCTTAGGGAAATTACAGTTTGCAGAAACCTATCCCCTCTTTCTCCTTCCTCTCTTTCTTTCTTTCTTTCTTTCTCTCTCTCTCTCTCTCTCTTTCTCTCTCTCTCTCTCTCTTTCTTTCTTTCTCTCTCTCTCTCTCTCTCTCTCTCTCTCTCTCTCTCTCTCTCTCTCTCTCTCATACAGACAAACAGACACACACACACAAGGTAAACAGAAAACAAAAAGGGTACTGCTCAAGAAAATTAACCTCAGCAGCAAAAGAAAGAACACATCCGCTTTCTGTTTTGCTTCTAGTTCAGAGCATTCAAGGAACTGGATTTCCCACGTGTGAAGAATGGTATTAGTCATGAGATGCCAAGTTATGAGAACCTACCAAGGGGACTATTAAATCAGGCACTAAAATCTTATACAACATGGGCAGAAGGACACAATTCTATCCTGTCTCAATTTTACAATAAAGAGCAATTTCTCTTCTCTTTTTCATTATGCCTTGCAAATCATGAAAATGGTGAACTTCATGGTCACCATTGTTTAATCCACCTTTGATCCCAGATCTTCAGATCAACACCAGCAGATCAGAAGCAAAGGGCATTGCTATTCTGAAATCTGCTGCCCGTGGTTTCCATAGACAACTGGCGATCTCTGTTGTCCCTTATAACAGTGGTCACCAACTGGTGGTCCATGGACCACTGGTGGTCGGCAAGAAAATTTTGGTGGTCCGCAGAAAAAATATTTACATTTTTTATATTGCACTAAATCAGGGGTCCTGAAACCACGGCCCCTGGGCCAGATATGTGCAATTAACATTTGTGTTGCTGCAGAGCATCTTCCCCTTTGGGGTCTTTTGTGAGGGTTGGAGGAGGGCAGAAATTCTGACTTGGGGTCTGCTTCAGCCTCCTGTTGTGGGGCTTTGGCCGAAGGCTGGAGGGAAGTGCCGCTGGTGGCAAAGAGCTAGAGGACCTTGTTCCAGTGGGACTGCATCATGGCCTGGAACTGGCTTATCATCTCAGCCTGCTGAGCCTCCAGGTGCCAGTACCTGGCCTTGCACTCCCACAGGTCTTCCCTTTGCTTGGAAAGCCTATGCTCAGTGAGGTGCTTCTGCTGAGCCTCCTTCTCTGTCAGATCCAATTTGAATTGAGCCAGCTGTTTTGCCAACTCTTTCTCGTAGTGACTGCTTAGCTCCAACAACTGCTTCCTGTTGGGGCCCTAAGGAGCCGGGCGGGCAGGCGAGGAGGGGCTGGGAGGGACGGGGCGAGTAGAGGCTGGCGAGGCGCCCCTTTATGTGAGTGACATTGAGTTTGCCACGCCCACCCAGTCACATGACCACCTAGCCACACCCACCCAGCCAGTCATTAGGCAGATCATATTAGTGGTCCGTGGGATTTAAAATTATGAATTTAATGGTCCCTGAGGTCCGAAAGGTTGGTGACCCCTGCCTTATAACATTATAATTTCCCCAAAAGTATTTATTGCATTTTTTAAAAAGTGGAGACATTTATAGCATCTCTTCTTCACCTTCACCCTAAATCTGTTAGGCATGTTTGTGGGAGTCAGCACAGAAAGAGATGGGAAATGTCATCCTTTACCATCAACTACCCATTTAAGAAATTCTTCGGGCCCATCTGAATCCCATTCTGATATAAAGGGTGATAAAGTGTTCAATTTAATTCCTCCTTGGCTACAATTCAAGTTTTGTTAACTCTGAATTCCAGAAGAGCTGTAAACATCAAGGTTTCTCTTTTATCCCAAAGTTTCCCCCCAACTACATTGAGAAGTCTATGGTATTAATAAAACCTGATGATGCCTGCGTCAACAAATCAAGGACAATCCAAAGCCTTTTGCGAAATGGCTGGTCAGCAGAAATACTAGGCCAGTGATGGCGAACCTTTTTTGGTTCGCGTGCCAAAAGGGGGGGGGAATGCGGGGGATCACGTGTGTGCGTGCCCACACTCATAATTCCATGCAACCCTGCACATGCACGCATGACCCCCCTGCTCCCAGCATGCAATGGCACGCCCATTTTTCGCTCTCCCCAGGCTCCAGAGCCTTTCTAGGAGCCTGGAGAGGGCGAAAACGGCCTTCCCCACCCCCTCTGGAGGCTGGAAACAGCCGGTTTCCTGACTCCCAGTGGGCCCAGAAGGCCTGAAAATCAGCCGGCTGGTGCACACATGCACGCCGGACCTGAGCTCGCGTGCCCACCGATATGGCTCCGGGTGCCACTTGTGGCACCCGTGCCATAGGTTCGCCATCACGGTACTAGGCTATTCTAGACAAATAAATTTGAAAGATTATAAAATTACTTCCTCTGACTTCATGAATTATCTCAAGTTATAAAAACAAAATGTGAGAGATTTTGGAGAAGAGGTAGCGCCTGAGGGTGGAGTCAAGAGAGGACTCAGTCTAGAATCATTACTGTCCAGAAATGCTCCAAGTTCAGCCTCCCTTGAATTCCGTTGACTCTTATTTAGCATCAATTTTATGCTGGTCAATTTAGTGCTGGCCAGTTAGTTGACTAGATTCTTCCGTACAGGCTTGAGCAATAAATCTTCTTAACTGCAGCTTAATGTATGGTCTTGATTCTTCTTGCTTGACATAGCATCTGTGGCTCTACCACTTGCAAATGCTTTCTCTCAAGTCCAGATGGGGTAAAATCTCTTGTGAGCACCCAGTGTTGGGGGAAAAAATACATTCTCACCTGTTCCTGGGCATTTCTATCTGGTGCTGACAATAAATGAAGTTCCTCTGAATGAGCTTTTCCATCGTTCGAGTGCACCTTCTTTAAGTTTTTTTAGATTTATTATTAGAGTTGGAAGGGACCTTGTAGGTCATCTAGTCCAACCCCCTGCTCAAGCAGGAGTTCCTACACCCTTTGAGACAGATGGCAGTCCAGTCTCCCCTTGAAGGTCGCAAGTGTTGGGGCTCTCACAGCCTCCGCTGGCAAGCTGTTCCACTGGTTGATCGCTCTCACCGTCAGAAAGTTTCTCCTCACTTCCAGGTTGAATCTCTCCTTGGTCAGCTTCCATCCATTATTCCTTGTCTGGCTTTCTGGTGCCATAGAGAACAGCCTGACCCCCCTCCTCTTTTGGGGTATCGCAGCCTCTTTTTTTCCCCCAAAAGAAAAATGCTCCCTTCAGTACTGCACGTGATGTGCTTCCAATTCCAGCATCCCCTATAAAATCAGCTCCATGCAGTGACTTTTCAGGCACATGCATCTGGTTGAGGAAGGCTGTCTTGCAAACTGCTCACTGTGTGGAGATCATTTGTCATCTGCAAAGCAGATCCAACATTGGCTGCCTGGCAGAAACTTAAAGACTGCAGTCACAGAGGAAATTAAAAGAGCTACATGGGAACTAGGAAGCACTCCCATCTCAAATACTTTTTTTTTCAGATGTTTATAAACAAGTCTGGGCTGGAAAGTCAAAGAAAAGGCAAAGAGAACGAAGATTGTTCACATTTTCGTGCCATATGGCAGGCATGTATTAGATTTTACTTCTTTGGTTTCAAGCTTATGAATATCATTTCATTTCTTATGAAAACCTTCGCAGAATGGAAGATGTCCAACGTTTGCTGCCTAGAACAGCATGTTCCCAAAACATGGTCTCAAGGACCACCAATAAACTGGCATGTTCTTTGATTAGCCTAGAAAAGATCATGGCACCAAGAAGAGTCACTTCAGGATGATCTGATTATTTTTCCAATTTATCAATTTAAATTCATGACAGATTTCAGCTATAAATTACAGCTCCAAATTGCAAGGAGTGGGACTGCCTTGGCTCCAATGCAAAGCTGCTTCTTAGTTTTGGTCACTGGTGAAGCAGAATTCTATCTTAACCAGACATGGGTTCTTACCAGTTCTAACCGGTTCTTTAGAACTGTTAGTAAACCGGTGATGACGTCATGAAGCCAGTTCTGTCGGTGCCAATCCGTGGGCACCGCCATCTTGGATTTTGCTTCTGCGCATGCGCATGCGCAGAAACTATTTTTTGATTGCTGCGGGCACGCACAAAGCGCACACACGCACCCGGTGCGCTCCTGAGTGAACTGGCAGCAAACGGATTCACCACCTACCCCTGATCTTAACCATACCTTTAACTATGATGGGGATGTGCAAAGATACCTAAGAATATGGGATGTACTGCATGGGAATAGAATTTACATGAACAATGAAGCATGAGGTCAAAAGTTAACTTAGTCCAGTGTTCTGGGACAAAGAGTAGTCAACCAGATGTATCTGAGACCCACACTACTGTTATTTTGTGCAATTAAGACATACAGTAAAACACAAATACTATAAATCAGAAATAGAGACAGGGGAATCCATCCCAAATTTAGGATACATAAATGTATGGACTCAAAGGTAATCTGGAAGAAATATTTGTGTACCACCAATAAAGTGCACAAAAAGAGAACACAGATCTGTTTGAAATGCACATTTGCTTATTCATATGCATTAGATGCAGATTTGTGAAGAATGCACTAATTAGAATAACTAAGCTATCTTCCTAGTGAAGAAGGAATTAGATAAACTGAGCTCCTCACTTTTCATAGGAACTTCAAATGCCCTATTCTCGCTCCTACAATACAAATTCAAAAAAAATAATTTAAAAAATAAAAAAAAAAGATGGTGGCGACCATGGACCGGCACTGACCGAACTGGGTCCGTGACATCATCATGACATCACCAGCGGGTCGCTACCAGTTCGGGTGAACCGGTCCGAACCGGGAGGAACTCACCCCTGGCCCACATGTCCAAAGGCATATTATATGAAAAGATACATTGTATTTGAAAGTGTACAAAGATTTTAAACAATAAGATGTCAAAACACCTAGAGAAGGTACCAAAGAACTTCACTGCCTAGTCCATCCTTTGGTCAAAGGCCACTCTGTTTTCTTATCTAACAATTCAGCAATAAGAATGGCCTGAACCCTAGCTATTTCTTTTATATTATATTATTATTTTATATTATTATAAACTAGTAGCAAAATCAGTCAATTCCTGCAAGAAAATAATTGACTGAAGCCACCAGATGGGTGTGCCATGTGTGCAACAGCTGGCTGTTTGGGTATGTTGGTCTGACCTTCCACCTATATTCTATATTTGGTGAAAATGATGTTAATGCCAAATGGTCATGAAATTATTTTGTCTACTCCAGCGTCTTCAAGCTGCTTCCTATTTGTAATTGAACCCATGACTTAATACAGAGCTCAACTGATGCATAAAGGCGCATTGGAAATCTATGTTCAGTAAGGTTTGTATTATTATTACATAAGAATGACTTCACTAGATCAAACTAGCAGCTGATATGATCCAGCCTTTTGTTCCTCCACAGCAGATAAGTAAAGGTCATGTCCCCCACCATAGCTAATCAAGGCAATAGTCCCAGAATATTTCTTCAATAAAATCTAATGGGAAGTTTGAAATTCATACTTCTATTTGCTTAGATCTGATGACATTTATTCTTCAGCAGGATTTACTCCACCCAAATGCAAGAATTTTCCTAATTCAGGTTGTCCTCCCTTTCTAGTAGTAACATGGGACATTCACTGTGGTACAAAGGTCATTTCATCAGGCCAGATAAAGAGTTAAGGGCTGCATTTGTACAGAAGGGACTCTAGTAAGGCTCCATTCATAGGCTAAGAACCATTTTCTAAAAACCATTGGTGAAAAGTACCAGCACTTATCCCAGACATACAAGCTGCTGTAATAATATATATCAAAAAGAATCATTTCAAACACAACCAAAAGAAGCTCCTTGACCTTCCAAGATTGCTCCCATCAGTTGGATCTTGTGGTAGTTTAGACGGTTTTCATATTCACACTTCCCTAATTATGATTTATTTTGGCAGTATAAAATATAGCTTTTAAGGGTGTCTGAAATTACATCATTTCAGGAGTTTGGAGATGATAGGGGAGGGAGGGAAGGAAAGAGAGGGAGAGGGAGGGGGGACACAGGGAGGGAGGGAAAGAGAGAGAATAGCAACTTTTACTCACATTGGACATATTGTAACAAGTAAGTAAACACATCTACATCTTGATGAACACATCAAAACTTTGCAACATATCAGTCAAGGGCAACAAAATATAATGCGACTTTTATAAAGTTCATTTAAAGATTCCACAGTCTGTCTGTCTAGTCTAGTTGGGCAGCTCAACTGCAGATGCTATATTTCTGACCTCTGCGAAATGATATGCAAACATTTAGGCTTCAGCTGGGAGATTCACACCATAAATCACAGGATCTGTTTTATAAGTCATAGTTCAATTTTGAATAGTTCCAACACAGCAGGATTGAAAGGCAAGATGTTAAATTGTCCAACTTCCTAACACAAAAGCCCAGGAAGATATCCCCCTACATCTTCCATTCACTGTAAAAAAAATTACTTATACTTCGCCAACTATTTTGTGTCCTGTTTTGCCCTGTTATCTTCAACTTTCCACCAAAAGAAATGTATCCATTTAGTTATTTATTGTATGGCATAGAGTACATGGATAATAGTAGTAAAAATGTATAAAAAGGAGCATATAATACAATGGTACATGTATGATGGAAATATGTAGTCAATTATGTAAGGTATGATGAATTCAAGAAATTATAGGTATTCTATATATCTACATGTCTCTATATCTATATCCAGATCTATCTATCTATCTATCATCCATCCATCCATCCATCCATCCATCCATCCATCCATCCATCCATCCATCCATCCATCCATCCATCCATCTATCTATCTATCTATCTTCGTCTGTCTGTCTGTCTCTCTCTCATCTATCTATCTATCTATCTATCTATCTATCTATCTATCTATCTATCTATCTATCTATCTATCTATCTATCATCTGTCTGTCTGTCTATCTATCTATCATCTATCTATCTATCTATCTATCTATCTATCTATCTATCCATCCATCCATCCATCCATCCATCCATCCATCCATCCATCCATCCATCCATCCATCTAATCTCCTCTCCCTCCCTCCCTCCCTCCCTCCCTCTCTCTCTCTTATGTATATCTTCTGTATATAAGTTATAGGTTATATTGTGAAATATGTTGGTTCATGAGAATGGAATAAGTGTTCTATATATTAATATCAAGGTCTTTATTAAGCGCAGTATTGGTTAGTTGGAGAAAATCTGCTTTTCTTCTGTATAAGCCCTTAAACTGAAATTCCTTGAGTGTAACAGGTGCTAAACTTCTGAACTTGCCTTCTTAATCAACGAATCTTTCCCAGCCTTCTTATCTGTTACAGTTCCCAACTACTGGCAGACTTCCTCCCTAATTGTGATATTTTTTTAAAAAACCCTACCTTCCAGAAACATTTCCAATTACAATATTAACTTTAAACAATTCCTGCTATTTGGACTAGGCTAATTGAAAGCATATGCCATGGGAAATAACATTCCATACAGCTGCCTTCTTGAAAGTGGGGAAAAGTGCAGAAATTGCGAACATGGCTGTACAGTCCATGTAGGGCAGTGATGGCGAACCTATGGCACGCATGCCACAGGTGGCACGCGGAGCCATATCTACCGGCACGCGAGCCGTTGCTCTAGCTTAGCTCCAACACGCCTGTGCACACCGGGCAGCTGATTTTCGGCTCACATGGAGGCTCTGGGAGGGCATTTTTGGCTTCCAGAGGGCCTCTGGGGGGGGTGGGAGAGGTCGTTTTCACCCTCCCCAAGCTCCAGAGAAGCCTACTGGGCCCACCAGAAGTTGGGAAATGGGCCATTTCCAGCCTCCAGAGGGCTTCCGGCGGCGGGGGAGGCCACTTTCGCCCTCCCCAGGCATTGAATTATGGGTGTGGGCACTCGCGAGTGTGTGATAGCACCCGTGCCCACGCTTTCGGCACCCGAGGAAAAAAAGGTTCGCCATCACTGATGTAGGGGATTAAGGATGAAAGCTCCACTTTTCAAACATGTGTTCAAAGATGTACAACAAACTTTTCACGATTCCATACATCATTATATAATACATCATTATATATACATCTTACACCAGTGTTTCTCAACCTTGGCAGTTTGAAGATGTGTGGACTTCAACTCCCAGAATTCCACAGCCAGCAACGCTGGCTGGAGAATTCTGGGAGTTGAAGTCCACACATCTTCAAACTGCCAAGGTTGAGAAACACTGTCTTACACCATGATGTTGTGCAGTGACTCTGAAGAAGCCACTTGGATGAGAAGCGAAACGTTTTCAAGGGGGGGGCAAACCGAAGAAAATCCAGTTGCCTTTTGGAAAAGCACCTTTGGGACAATTGATACTTTAGAATGCAGGTGGATTTCAAGGAAATAATACTGCGCTCCAAGAATTCATGGCATTTTTGAGCACTCGACAAAACCCTTTTCACGATTATGAAGTTAAGACAGGCAAGTGCTGTCTAACGGCATTGATTTTTAGCACTGATATCCTACTGAGCTCCAAATATTCATAGCAGTTTTGAGCACTTGTCAAAATCCTCTGCAAGATAATAAACATAAGACAGGTTAGTGCTGTCAAACGGTACTGATATTTAGCACTGATATCACCTAGACAAGTCACATAAGGGCAGAAAATATATCTCCCCATGTCATCAGTGAAAGTCTGGGATTTGTGGTTCAGTTGAAACCTCACATGCAATTCCCACTTGACCAGTTCTACATCCATATGACTTCCATCTACACATGCAGACAAACCCTACTGTTTAAAACCCAAACTAATTTTGCTTTCAGCAGTCCTGAGCAGAGCTAGTCAAACCAAGGTCAGGATTATCTGCACACTTTGTCTGCTGTGCGCTTCAAACCTACAATAGGCTTGCCAAAAAAAAAAAAGAATTTGGCAAGAAAGAAGCAAGACCCCTTTTCCACAATGAAAGGCAGACAGTAATATAATCAGCAAATTTCTTATCCAAGAATTCTCTAACTAGGTCATATCTATACAATTGTTACTTCATTTGCACACACACCATGCTGCTAGTTAGGACTTTCATTATGTTGACACAGCAGCCTTGGACTAGATCTGTAGCAAGGGAGTAATGAGGCAAGAAAACTCCCCAAAAGGGAGGCTAAGATATTGCTGACCAATTAAATAATGCAGGTTTCTCAGTCTAAATTCTTGAAGTCTCCCAAGACCGTATTTTCCAGTGGCTGTACTATCATCTTTATTATGAGGTCTTCCTTGATGACAATAGGAATTTTCTTTTGAAGGAATCACCAATGGTACTCATAACATTTGCTTTTAGGTAATAACTGAAGATATCCCTATTCACCCAGGCAGCTAATAGATAACAATCCCAGGGACTTCCGGTTTGGAGCGCTTCATCGCGGACGTCCCTCGTTGGACGCCTTTCCGATCTTTGTAAAAGCCGCCAGAACAGCTGTCTGGCGGCTTTGAAATCTCTTCCCCGGGCAAAGGGGAGAGATGAGAGCCTGACAGGTGGGGTAGAGCCCCCCCAGCGCCCTAGGAGCCATCTGGTAGGGCGCGAAGGGAGAGCTCCCCATGCAGCCTGTCTCCAGCTCCGAAGATCAGGAAACCTCTGCTTTTGCAGAGCTAGATGTCGTGACCAGCCGCTGCTTCAAGAATGGGATTTATAATTATATTTAAACTACAGAAGCAGACAGAGAGAAACAGGCGTGAGATGGGCAAGTACTGAAACCTCTTTTTTCCTTTTTTTTTCAACTCCTGGGCAAGCTTTCACTTCGGCAAGGGAACAAAGGAAACAGAGTAACAATATGGCGATTGAGAAGTGAAAGTGAATTTCGTTTTCCCAGAAGCTTTTTTTTTTCCCCTCTCTCTCTCTTATGGAAACTTTTAACTTGGAAAAATGGTTTTTTCTCTCTCTGTCTCCTAACTCTGGATTAAAGTTATAATAGAAATATTTCCAATAATAAAAGACTATCTGATTTTTAAACTGGAAAGAACTTTAATCAGGCATCTGGCTTTCTTTCTTTTTTGTACTCTTTTGAAACACCAATGGCTTCAAAGTCTGGAAAGATTGTTTTGACTAAAAGAAATGACTATTCATCTGGATATATTTCTAAAATGCAACTTAACACTGAGCTAACACCTCCACAGCTTTTGACACCTGAAAATTTATTAAATAATTTAAAGATTATGAAACATGAACTTACTTTGGAATTTAACCAGAAAATAAGTGAGATAGACAAAAAAATGCAGGCTGCTTTGAAGAATATGAATCAACAACTAAGATTTGATGTGTTAGAGGTTTGCAAAGGCTTAGCAACAAATATTGAAGTTTTGGCAGAACGTATTGAAACAAATAAACAAGCTTTGGCAACTTCGGTGAATTACATAGATAAAATCCAAAATGACATTGCAAATTTTGAAAAAGAGGTCTTAATGACTCAGTTCAGATCCATGGAAGTTGCTATAAGGATTAGAGGTTTGAAAGAAGGATTATATGAAAATTTAAAAGGCAGGATGGTTGACATATTGGATCAGGTGTCTGGAATTTCTAAAGCGGAATTGGCTACACAAATCGACAAAATATACAGAATCAATTCGTGGTACGCTAAACAAAAGCATTTACCAAGGGATATTGTCATATATTTTACCACAAGAGCTCTACGGAACAGAATTATACAAGCAACGTTTAACAATAATCTTATGGTGAATGGTCAGGAACTAAAGATTTGGAAAGAAATCCCCTCTAAAATGCTTAAAGCCAGAAAAAGCTATACTTTTTTGATTGATGAATTTAAGAGATTAAATTTACAATATAAATGGGAAGCGCCAGTTGGAGTAGCAGTGAAATTTTCTGGAAAAAGATACCGGCTCAACACGATAAAAAAAGCTACTGAATTTTATGTCAATGTTCTAAAGGCTGATATATCCAAGATTCCAGAGGAAGGATGTATGAAAATAAAAGAGGAGGAGGAGGGGAAGCCACCCTTGATGGATCAAAAGGAAATAGATTCAAAAATCCAAAAGGAGTGCCTGAATCAGATAGCTGGGGAAAAGGAGATGGAGGTTTGGGATTAGACGGGAGACGACTCGACAAATTCGAATTTATTGAACTATTAAAAGATGAACTATCAAGATACAAAACGATGTGATGTTGAAATATATTGGACGGATAGAGACTAATATGATTGTATTTTATCTTTTCCCTATCTAATGATTACTTATGCAATATTTAGTTAAGTTTTATATAATTTTGAGGTTATTTTTAATGTTGATAATATTAGATATATATAGTTTGTTGAAGATTTGTTTATTCTTCTTTCATTTTCTTTTTTTGTTTATTGAAGTTAGTGAATTAATTTAGAATAATATTATCTTATTAATATCATGATGAAATTTAATATTTGATGATCACTTATGTAACATTTAGTTAAGTTTTATCTTAGAGGTTATTTTTAATGTCAATAATATTAGTTTAAGATTTGTGTATTTTATATTTAGTTATTACTTATGTAACATTTACCTTGTATAAGATAGAGGACTGAAGGGAGGAGGTAGGAGGTTTGTTTGTTTGTATTGTTAAAGAGTTTTCTCTTTCTTTCTTTCTTTTTTTTTTCTCTTTTTTGTATCTTTACTATTGTATACAAATGCGATATATTAGCAGTGTATAATTTGGAGTTGAAGTTTTTTAAAAATAGTGTTCTTTTTTTCCTTTTTTCTTTCTCTTTTTATTAACAATTTAAATTTATTATTATGCCCTGTATTATCTCTGGGAAGTCCGGGGGGGAGGTGGGGAGGGAAGGGGGTGGGTTTGGGGGGGGGAGAAAAAAACAAAAATGTTTGTACTTTATATTTAATATTTTGCTACTACTTATGTAAGTTTGTACTAATAAAACTTTTTTGAATTAAAAAAAAAAAACAATCCCAGGACCAGACAAATATCTTTGATTGTCAGATAAAAGTGTGTATGTATGTACGATATATACAGTATGTACATGCGTGAAGCAAATGAATATCCATTTTTATTTTTGCATGTATTGTTTAAAGGGTTGTTGGTTTACTTGATATTTCCTTAATTGCATTTCTGGAAGCTGTTCTGACCGCCTCAAAAAATCCATCTCATCTCTTAAGAGCAATCCCAAATCAAATATATGCTTTTCTTTAGGAAGTCAACCTGGTAATAAATTTGAACCCTGTCTTAGCTTGGAACAGGAAAAGATAAAACAACTACACATGATGGATGAAAGTGCTATCTGCAGTGAAACTACAGCTTACCGTATTTTTCGGAGTATAAGACGCACCTTTTTCCTCCCTAAAAGTGGCTGAAAATTTATACTTCGAATGTAGCTTTTTTTTTCCAGCCCTAACTAAGTGCTAACAGATCTTCCCAGCTCTTACCTTGCAGACTTTTTCATTGTTACTCTCACCAAAGAATGTTCTTCCAGCCCTAAGTCTTTGCAGGGTTTTTTTCATTGCTCTACTTGCTCTGAATAAGTTTTTTTCTAGCCCTAACCAGGTGCTAACGATCTTCCCAGCTCTTACTGGCTTGCAGGCTCTTTCATTGTTACTCTCTCAGAAGAAGGTTTTTTTTAAGTCCTAACCAGGGGATAAAATAATGTGCTGAAGCTGACCAGACTAAGGATGCTAGCGAGATGAATACCTGGTAAGCAGATTGTTTTCCCCTATTTTCCTCCCCAAAAACTAAGGTGCGTCTTATACTCCGAAAAATACGGTAGTACAGGATCACAGATGAACAACATAGCAATAGCACTTAGACTTATATACCGCTTCATAGTGCTTTACAGCCCTCTCTAAGCGGTTTACAGAGTTCAGCATATTGCCCCCAACAATCTGGGTCCTCATTTTACTGACCTCAGAAGGATGGAAGGCTGAGTCAACCTTGAGCCGGTGGGATTTGAACAGCTGAACTACTGAACTAGCAGCCTGCAGTGCTGCATTTAACCATTGCGCCACCTCGGCTCTTTCACATCAGTGAAACCAGCTAATGCATCTAGTTGCAGTTTTATTGGGCTATCATACAGTGGTGTGTTGTAATATGCATAAGATTCCTGTTTCATATAGACCTCCTGTCCTATAATCAAGTTTTTCACAATTTATGTGGAATTCAGCCAGCAAACAGGCCACTCTGTTGTGTCCCTCTAATGCAGAATGTGAAGACCTGAGATTCTTTGGGCCACTAAGCCCTTCATTACCACACTCATCTCAAGAGTGGGATCAAAACTGATGTCTCCCCCGTGTATGTATGATGTTATATGTTTCTTTTAATTGTTTTTAAATCATTTTTAATGATTTGTTTGGTGTTCCCTTAAACGTTGTACGCCGCCCTGAGTCCTTAGGGAGTAGGGCGGCATAGAAGAACCTTCAAATAAATAAATAAATAAATAAATAAATAAATAAATAAATAAATAAATAAATAAATAAATAAATAAATAAATAAATAAATAAATAAATAAATAAAAATATAAAAATATAAAAATATAAAAATATAAAAATATAAAAATATAAAAATATAAAAATATAAAAATATAAAAATATAAAAATATAAAAAAATAAAAAATAAAAAAATAAAATATAAATATAAATAAATAATAATAATAATAATAAATAAATAAATAAATACTCTTAAATGGAGTGCTGGGGGAGGGGGGTTAATAAGTATTTTGGAGAATTAGAGGTAGCGGTTAAGGTGTAAAATAGGTGTCACAAACCTTGGAAATAGTTGAAGAATTTAAGGTTGGTTTTTCCTTAAGATACCCTCAACCCCTAAGATCTAGGTTAAAAAGATCAGCCAGAGCCACCGTTGTATCATCATGGTTGGCCACTGGAAAGACCCAAGATAAAATATGTCTAATTTTGCTCCATAGATTAGTAACCAGTTAACCGATGCCTCTAGTACAGGGGTGACAAACTCGATTTCATTGAGGGTCACATCAGGGTTATGTGTGACCTCAGGGGCCGGGTGGGTGTGGCCAGGGTGGGCATGGCCAGTTTGACTTGTGTTGGGGGTGCCTGTGGTGGCCTGAGCACTCTGCCAGCAAAAACAGGCTCCCGAGCTTCAACGGCCTCCTTCAACCCTCTGCTAGCCAAGGTGGTGCAGTGGTTAAAGTGCAGCACTGCAGTTCAGCTGTTAAAATCTCACCGGCTCAAGGTTGACTCAGCCTTCCATCCTTCCGAGGTCGGTAAAATGAGGACCCAGATTGTTGGGTCAATATGCTGAACCCTGTAAACCGCTTAGAGAGGGCCGTAAAGCACTATGAAGCGGTATATAGTCTAAGTGCTATTGCTAGTGAAAACGGAGCTCGGAGATCCACTTTCAGTGGCAGAGGCTGATCCCTCACTCTTTCCACGGTGGCCCGGTGGGCCAGATCGAAGCACCCCATGGGCCAGATCTGGCCCGCGGGCCTTGCGTTTGACATCCCTGCTCTAGTAAAAACAGGCAACCTTTGGTCCTAAGTCATACATTTGCAATGCCCTGGAAAACAAACAATTCTCTAGCAAGAATGATCTTTTTCTCAGTGGGGAACTACAAAACCACATTTTTGGCAACTTATGACCCACAACCGACTAGTGACAGGAGGCCATTGAAGCTCGGGAGCCGAGGTGGCGCAGTGGTTAAAAGCAGCACTGCAACTACTTCAGTGACTGCTAGTTCAGCAGTTCAGCTGCTCAAATCTCACCAGGCTCAAGGTTGACTCAGCCTTCCATTCTTCCGAGGTCGGTAAAAGGGACGTTGGTACTCACCTGTGAGACGTCCTTTCTCGTAGGGTGGAGCTAGCCTCCAAAGAATGGGTTAAATCTGCCCTCTAGCCAATAGGACCGAGTCTTAAAAAAGGTATAAATAGTGCCCTCTTAGATTGGCACCCCCTCTTTTAATCGAGAGATAAAGTCAGACTCAACGTGCTTCTCCAACTGACAAGAATTTATTAACTATGTACATAAGTTGTGAGAGAATTGGAAACTATGTATAAGCGAAATCTCAGGTAAGACAATGAGTAACTATATACACCCCAAAAATTCCAGGAGCGCCCAGCCAGCCCCAGACGAGGGAGGGACTTGGAGGCTAGCTCCACCCTACAAGAAAGGACGTCTCACAGGTGAGTACCAACGTCCCTTCTCCATAGTGGGTGGAGCTAGCCTCCAAAGAATGGGACATACCAAAGCTGGCGTCCCTAGGGCGGGATCATTCGTCCTGGCTGGGAAGATCGCTCAATGGCAACCCAGCCCCTAGCACCCGCCTGCCGAAATCGGCCTCCTCCGAGGCATAAGCGTCCAATTTGTAATGACGGACGAAGGGAGTCAAGGAGGACCAGGTGGCCGCCCTGCAGACCTCGTCGATGGAAGCCCTAGCGTTCCATGCCACGGAGGTTGCAGCGCTGCGGGTGGAGTGGGCTGTAAGACCCAACGGTCGAGGTAAGGACATATGTTTGTAGGCCAGGGAGATGGCCGCACGGATCCATCGTCCAATCGTCGCGGAGGACGCCTTGCGACCCTGGTTAGAGGAACGAAAAGTCACAAATAGAGTCTCTGTACACCGAAGAGAAGCTGTCCGTTTGAGATAGATATCGAGGGCGCGCCTGACATCCAGCATGTGCCAGGCACGTTCAGAGTCGGTGTTCGGATTACGAAAAAAGGTAGGCAAGATGACCTCTTGCGCTCTATGAAAGTGTGTGTTCACCTTGGGCACAAAGGCCGGGTCCAAACGGAGAACCACCCTGTCACTGTGGAAAACACATAAGTCCTGCCGCACCGACAGAGCTGCGAGTTCAGATATTCTGCGCGCCGAGGTGACTGCGACGAGGAACGCTACCTTGAAGGATAGGTGTGACAACGGAATAGTGTCCAAGGGCTCGAAAGGGGCTACCGTTAGGGCGGAGAGAACCTTGGAAAGGTCCCATGTGGGGAAACGGTGCACCACCGGTGGACATAGATTAGTGACACCCTTAAGGAATTGCCGCAAGAGCGGGTGAGCCGAAAGCGAGTCCAGGCGCGGACAGGACAACACAGTCGAAAGGGCTGCAACCTGTCTGCGCAAGGTGTTGGGAGAAAGGCCCTTGGCAAGGCCCTGTCGCAGGAACTGGATGACGTTGATGATGGAAAGGTCAACTGGCGAATATCCCACCTGCGCGCACCAGCAACAAAAGGCGCGCCAGGTGATGGAGTAGATCCGCTCCGTCGACGGCCTTCTAGAGGCCAACATGATTGTAGAGATATCGTCCGGAACTAGGCGGTGTTGCAGAGTGAGCCGCTCAAGCGCCAGGCGGTCAGTTGTAGCCAGTGCGGCTCTGGATGATGCACTGACCCCTGGGCAAGCGACCACTCTGTCGGCGGGATCCGCCAGGGCGGTGACACGGATAGGGACATAAGGTCCGCGAACCAAGATCTCCTGGGCCAGTGTGGGGCGAGGAGGATGATCTCCGCTTTCAGTAGCAACACCCTCCGTATGACTTTGGGAATCAATGGGAGAGGAGGGAAGGCATACAAGAGCTCCCGCGGCCATTGACAGCGGAGGGCGTCTGTGTCTTCCGCGCCCGGAGTCCGGAATCTCGTCACAAACCTGGGGAGTTTGGCGTTTTCCATTGTAGCGAACAGATCCACGGTCAGTGGTCCGAAGTGGGCGACGATCTGCTGAAAGAGGTCCGGGTGTAGGGACCACTCCGCCGGGTTGATGGCATTCCGGCTGAGCCAATCCGCCGTGGTGTTGCTGACCCCGGAAATGTGCTCTGCCGTGATCGATGGCAGGAATCGCTCCGCCCAGAGTCCCAGGACCATTGCCTCGTTCATGAGGGCCTTGGAGATGGTCCCCCCTTGACGGTTTATATGGGCCTTTGTCGTCACGTTGTCCGTTAGGACCAAGATGTGACGGCCCGTCAGGTGGGACTGAAAGTGCTCCAAGGCCAACCGGACTGCTCTTAACTCCAACAAGTTTATTGGGAGCGTCTGCTCTGCCCTGGACCATGTGCCCTGGGCGACCAGGGAGTCGGTGTGGGCCCCCCAGCCCGTGGTGCTGGCATCGGTCGTCAAAGTTGTCCTCTGCGGTTCTAGGAAACATGAACCCTTGCCGAGGGCGGGCGAAGACCACCATCGGAGGGACCTCCTCACCGACACCGGTATCCGGACCCTTGCAGGGGAGTTGCTGCGATTTGCCCGCTGAAAAGGGAGAAGAAGCCATTGAAGGTCTCTGGAGTGCAGATGAGCCCACGGGGCGATATGTATCGCAGAAATCATCTTTCCCAGGAGGGAAGACAGCTGGTTCAGGGGAACCCTTGTTTGGGCCAGAACTTGCTGGACTAATTCCAATATACTGTCTCTCCGTTCCTGGGACAGGTAAACCCTGCAATCCAGAGAGTCAATGATGGCCCCCAGATGGGTGACCCTGTTGGAGGGGGACAACTGGCTCTTATCGAAATTAACGAGGAACCCGTGGTGTTCAAGTGTGTTGAGGGTCACCTGCTGTGCCTGAGACAGGGAGGAGGACTGGATGAGAATGTCATCCAGGTAACACTGGACACGCATGGGGATAGCCCTAAGGTGGGTGGTCAAGGCAGCCAGAACCTTGGTAAATACCCTTGGCACTGATGACAGGCCGAAGGGCAACGCCTGGTATTCATAGTGCACCCCTGCATAGCAAAATCTGAGGAATTGGCGATGAGATTCGTGAATTGGGACATGGAGGTAGGCCTCCGTAAGATCAATTGAGGCGAGAAAGTCGCCGCGCCTAATGCCCGCCAGAATTGATTGCAGGGTGTGCATTTTGAACTTCCTGTACCTCACATATCTATTAAGGCGATTTAGATCCAGAATTGCTCTCCATCCCCCCGAGGATTTCGGAACCACAAATAGGATGGAATAAAATCCTTGTCCCTGCTGGTCCTCAGGCACCCGCTGGATGGCTCTGATGTCCAGCAGGTGCTGAATTGCCTGATCTACAAGGACCCGTTTTGAAATGTTTGAAGACAAGGGACAGCGGAGGAAAAACCTCGGAGGGGTGGAAATAAATTCGAGGTACAGTCCTGACGACAGGGTTTGTAAAACCCATGCGTCATTGGTGATTTCCTCCCACCGACTGGCAAAGGATGCCAGTCGACCCCCAATGGGAGGGATCGTTTCAGATCTACTTATACCGGCGGTAAGGGCGACCACCGGCTCCTCTAAAGGGCCGTTTGGATTGCCCACCCCGGAAAGGCCGGTCGGCAGCCGAGCGCTGTCGTGACCCATACGAATTCTGGGGAGCCCCGTATTGGGCCTGGGAAGACCTGTATTGCCCCTGACCAGGTTGGTATTGACTCTGGTATCTGTTGTAAGGAGCTTCTGAAGCTCTTGACCCCCGACGGTAAGGAGGGGCCTTGTTGTAGGACTTATTTTTGTAAGAGGGAAGGACTTTCCTCTTATCCTTATTCTCGGTGGTGATGCGGTCTAGGGCCGGACCGAACAGCGACTGACCCGAAATCGGGGCCACAGCCAGCTTCCATTTGTGCCGCAGGTCAGCTGGCCAGCTGCGGAGCCAGTGCATCCTCCTGGCCACAACCGCCGTGCCCATTGCCCTAGCCGCGAAGCGCCCTGCCTGCAATGTGGAGTCAGAGGTGAACTGGGCAGCAGCAATTAATTTGTTTATGTCCTGATGCGCCCTTGTGTCAGCCTGAGGGATGTGGTCTTGGAGACCGTGTAACCATTTGAGGGAGGTCCGGCAAAAAAAGGACGCCGTCATTGATGCTCTGACCGCCCAGGCGGCTGCCTGGTGGTTCCGCTGGAGAATAGATTCCACGCGGCGCTCCTCCGGACGCAGGAGGTCATCAGAGTCCCCTGGGACGGGGGCGTTAGAGTAAAGAGCCAACACGGGCGGATCGACGTCTGGAATCGGCAGATGTTGAGCCAAGTGAGAGGAAATGTTAAAAAAACGTTTGTCCAGGTTAGTGGGGGAAGGCCCCGTGGCCGGATATTTCCATTGTTTTGTCACTGCTTCCACAAATAAGTTAGGCGTTGGGATCACTTCCATAGGAGACGTAGAAGCCTCACCAAAAATGGGGTCCCCCTGATCTGATGCGGTCTGGGGGTCCGCAGCCGACGACGGAATGTTGGCAGTCGTCCTGGCTTTGTGCAGCAAGGAGCGGAAGAGACTGGGGTGGAAAAGAGCGGTGGAGGTGGACGGCTCCGTGCCAAGTCCTCGTCCTCTGACAGCTGAGGCTGAAGACAGTCCCCACCCGCTGGTAAGTCCTCGAGTTCCCCCTCCTCCCTGTCTAGGTCCCCCGTTGGAATGGGGGAGCTGTGAACCGAATATTCGTCGTCTTCCATCTCGTCGGCGGAGACAGGCGCCGGGACTGGAGGGGGTGAGACGGTTCTGCGTGGAATGGGGGGAAGCGGAGAAGGACGTGCCATGGCCTTGACAGCGGCCTCGATGCCACGTTGTATGGCATCGTTCATCCTTTGCTGCACAGCGGGATCCTCCAGCGGGTCATGGTACGCACTGGGTGTAGATTTGCGCTGATTGCCTGGATCTGCGACTTGGGAGGCCCCCCACACATCGCCCTCACGCAAATGGATGTTGGAACTATCCAGTGAGATATTGTCAGGTGAGTGAGTGGGCCTCTGCCTGTGGCCCTGGTCCCCTGTCAGGGCCCCTCTTGGAGGGTGTCCTGGGGTGCCATGGGGGCGGGGGGTACCCTGATGGGGTGTGTCTGCATCCCCTGAATGTGGTTTGGGTGCCCCCTTGTTGCTGTCCCCTTTAGAAGAAGCCTTGGATGGTTTCTTAGTCTTGGCAGGGGGAGGGGTGCTGAGGGGGGAACGATCCCTGTTGTCGTTGGTGGTACGTGGCAACTGGGAGGCTTCGGCGGTTGCATCAGGCGGAAGGGGCCGATTAGACTTGGATTTTGCCTTCCCGTGCTTGCCCGCACCCTCAGCCATTGCAAGATACACACACAGTAAAAAAGTTTAATGAACGCCTGCGGCAAGCTGCTCTAGCCGCTTTCTGCGACGCTGCAGTCCCGACGGGAGAGAAGGACACACTGCGCGTGCGCGCGCTCCCCAGCTGATGAGCGGGCGGCTTTGGCAATCCCCGGCAGCGATCCGATGACACCGATGACGCTGTCCAATCAGAGAGCGGGGATCCGACAAAACAAGATGGCCGCCGATGACGTCGCCTCAGCTCTCCGCAACGGCTCTTCGCGCCACTTTAGGAGCGCCCGAAGTTGCTCGTCGACGAGAAGGCCTGACAGGGATTTCCCTGAGGGGGCGGCCTGGCGACGTCGGCCTGACGGGCTTGCTTGCCGAAGAGAAGGCCTGACAGGGATTGCCCTGAGGGAGCGGCCTGGCGACTTCGGCCTGACAGACCCAGGGTCTGCTTGGGGCAGCCGCAGGAACACGAAGAGGAGCGTTTACCGGCTGTGGGAGGAGCACTCCAGCCGGAGGGGGGTAAGCCGATGGCCGCCCAAGCGCAGGGCTTCTGCGGCGTGAAGATGGTTATTTTCTGGCTTCCCCCCACAAATGTCTTAATTAGTCAATCAGTCAAGGTATGCCCAACGTAGAGAGACCCAGGGAGGTAGCCACCCCCACCGGGCTGTTGGAAATTAACAGCTCAGGCAGCCGCCCGAGCCGGCTCAACCCAGGGATAGTCTCAGATGGAATTGACAGCTGTCACCTGGGGAGACTTACAGATGGAAGAAACAGACTCACTGTTAGAGAAAACGATCAGGATCAGATAGCTGTGGAACTGGCCTCCAAGAATGGAGAAGCACAATGCCCTTTGGCTAAAGACCGAGATTAAAAGAGGGGGTGCCAATCTAAGAGGGCACTATTTATACCTTTTTTAAGACTCGGTCCTATTGGCTAGAGGGCAGATTTAACCCATTCTTTGGAGGCTAGCTCCACCCACTATGGAGAATGAGGACCCAGATTGTTGGGGGCAATATGCTGACTGTGTAAACCGCTTAGAGAGGGCTGGAAAGCACTATGAAGCCGTATATAAGTCTAAGTGCTATTGCTATTGCTATTGCAGAACCTCCTCTGATGCCGATTTCAGATAAAAGAATGTCAACTTAAGAAGCATATTAAGTTCATTGCCTAGCTGTTCCCTTAAAGTCTTTTTGAGTTGATCTCTGGACGTTTGTCTGTTGGTCAAATACAATTCTGTCCTAAACAGATGTTGTGTCCTTAGCCTCAGTACTGACCGCATAAGTAGGATTTCAAGAAAGCTGCAATTCCTTAATTCTTCATTTCTAGTGATAATCGATGTGTTCTGTCTTTGGTCTCTCCCGATAAATTTTCTACATAGGCCAAGAGCAGCAAAGCAGCAGCTGAGGGACAAGGTTTTTCTGAACTGCTCACA
This sequence comes from Diadophis punctatus similis, assembly GCA_023053685.1. Lineage (NCBI taxonomy): Eukaryota > Metazoa > Chordata > Lepidosauria > Squamata > Dipsadidae > Diadophis > Diadophis punctatus. Next base: position 9,780,395 of record JALIGW010000015.1, read on the forward strand.
CATACACTCCAGAGCAAGCAAGATCAAAGGATCCCTGCCGTCCATCAAATCCCAATGTGATGTTTCGGGTTTGAAAGAATAGGCCACTGCACTTGCATTATGGGGAAGCTACTGCTAATGAAAGGAACAATGGGATGATTAGTGCCGCCAACCATGTAAAGCAATGCAACTGTTCGTTTAATTGACAGGACTAAAATGAATAGGGCAACCTAATTGTGGAAAAGGGAGGAGGTATGGGTGGTGGAAGTTACAAGCACCACATTGATACCAGAGGTTGGCTTCACACATCACATCAAGATACAGTTCATTTGGTTACTAAGCAATGACTGCAGGGGTGGGTTGCACTTACTTCGCTACCGGTGCACTGCCATGTTGCACACACGCATGCACATACTACGCGCTCGCACCGCCTCACGCGATTTTGCTTCCTGCGCATGTGCGGAAGCAAAATCTCGCCGAAATCTCACGAGGGAACACACACATTCGTGCAATTTCAGCGATTTTTTGCTTCTGCACATGCGCGGAAGCAAAATCTCACCGAAATCTCTCTCGCGTGTCCCTTCACAAGATTTTGTTTCCACGCATGTGCGGGAGCAAAAAGTCTTCCGGAAAAAAGATGGTGGCGCGCGACGGACCAGCGAAGACGGCACCGGAGCCATTGCGCGCAAATTGGACAATCGGCGGGTCCCTATCGGAGCTGCGCACTGGACCGCACCAGTAGGAACTCACCTCTGAATGACTGACTGGATACATACAAGTCAAAAACCTTGCACAAACAGATGTTCAAAAATTGAACTTAAGACCTAAAGTGCAAAGATGTATCTACCACAAAACTATTCTGGTTTCCTCATCCAAGAATCATTGACAATATCTTGCAGCAACGATCACCATGTATGCACCTGGGGTGGGGGGGAATCTAAACTATCTTTTTTTTTCTTTCCACTCAATCGTGTCCAATTCAGACTGCCTAGACAAGACCCAGAAGATTTCTTCAAAGGTTTTAAAGAAGTGGTTTATTATTGCCTCCTTCCTAGGGCTGAGAGAAAGTGACTGGCTGAAGGTCACCTAGCTGGCTTTGTACATAAAGCAGAACTAGAACTCATAGGTTTCTGGTTTCTAGCCTGGTGCCTTAATTACTACACCAATCTGCTCTCCATTGCCAATAGAGGGCAGCAAAGTGGGATTTAAATCCTTTGTTGCCACCTAGTGGTCATCTGAATTTTTAGCCAATATTGAAAGCCTTCTTAGAGCATTCATACAGGTACGGTACTTCTGAGTACTTTATTACATTGCTTCAGGGGCAGTCTGATGGGGGTTCGCAGGAGTTCGGGAGAACCTCTAGCTAACATTCTGTGCAGTTCGGAGAACCTACAAATCCCACTCCTGGCTGGCCCCGCTCACCCTGCCCCGCCCCTCCCAGGAGTCCCCCACACGGCCCGTTTTGGATGCAGGTAAGTGCAGGGCGCATGCGGAGGCTCAGGGAGGGTGAAAAACGGGCCTACCAGAAGTTCGGGAAGGCCGGAAACAGGCCTCTGGAGCCTGGGGAGGCCATTTTCACCCTCCCGGAGGCTCAAGAAAAGCCTCCGGAGCTCAGGGAGGGCAAAAATACCCCCCAGTGGTACAGGAGGCCGACTAGGCACGCCCACTCAGCAACCAGGCAGAGAACCCCTTGCTAAAATTTTTGAAGCCCACCCCTGCATTGCTTTACCTTGCCACTTATATTTTATGCTCTTTTCACCCCAGGGAATTGTATTGGAACAACTGCAATAGCAATTCTATACCCAAAGAGCTTTTTACAGCCTGATGGTGGTGGTGGAGTTAAAAGACGTCGACTTGGCCTCGCCCCCCCACCCAGTCACATGACCAAGCCACGCCCACCAAGCCACGCCCACAGAGCCGGTAGGGAAACATTCTGAATTTCACCCCTGAGGATGCACACTCCACACAATGTACAGATGGGATCTAGGAGGTGTTTGTGTCAGCCCATCTTCTGCACTTACCCATCAACCCCTCTCTCTATGGAGATTGTCAATTATCCAGGTCATGGTTGTCCCAAAGGTGTTTTTCCAAAGTCCTTGGACTTTCTCGTTGTTGTTTTTCTTTCAGTTAGAACTGAAGAAACTTCTTGGATGAGTAGCAAAACATTTTCAAAGGAAAAAAAATCAGGAAAGTCCAGTTGCCTTTTGGAAAAGCACCTTGGGGACTTAGCAGCATAGGTACGAAGCAACAGCTGTGGGCAATTGCAGGCAACTTTAAATCAGAAGGCAACAGGAGAGAACAAGCGTAGCATAAGGGAAAGAGTCTGAAAACTGAGCAACAACACATAACACTTACCAAACCTGTGCACGTGGATATGGCAACGGAAGAAGAACTGTGGTTCCTTATAAATCCCTGATAGAAACACTGTTCAATATCACGAACCTGAGAATCTTCAATGCCATCTTTCCCAAGCACCTGGACAGTCACATTATGGCTCAGAAAGTCCGAGGGCTTCAGCTCCAGGTGCAGTTCCTGTCCAAAGGCTGAAAACCTGTAGTGCAAGGAAGCTTTCGAGCTCACGGTGGATCTCTTTCTCCTGGCGCTGTGCAAAATGTCATGCGAGAGATAGGATCCGCTGGAGTCCACCTCGACAGGAACGACAAAGATGTAATCTGGAAGAAGGTTGAGAACGGGATTAGCCGTCAGGCTTTATCTCCCACAGGCATTTTGGGGGTCTTTCTTGGCCGTCTCCAAACTGGTTTTAATATGGTACTACATTTGTATTACTTTATAAGTCACTTACAGTCATGTTTGAATTAGAGCAGCTTATAATCGAAGCCAGTAAAATAAATTTGTTTGGGACCAAGCTCCCCACCCCCACCCCTTCCCAGGGCAATTTCAAAAAACATATAAAATCTGGTTTATCCCTTCCCTACTCTTGGAACAGTCCTGCCAGGAAAGACAGAATACTGCACCTGCAAACTTTCCTGGTCATTCTTGAATCATTCGTTTGTCATTTATTTGATGGCAAAGGATCGCCCTTATTGGAAACCAATGATATAACTCTGCTAGACAATCTTCTTAGCTTAGCCCTTCGCCCACCAATGAGGTCTAGTGGGAAATTCTTGAGTACATCAACAGTGTTAGAACCCTGTTCAAATGATTGGGTGTGTTAATATATGATTAAGCCACAAATCATTGTTGTGTATATTGCTTTAAATGCATTGTGGATGATTACTATATAAGCAAGCAAGAGAGCATGCTCAATGTGGTTGATGGTTTATGGTTGATGGTTTATGGTTGGTGGTTGTGTTTGACGGATTGAAGACTCTCTGTGCTGCTTTACTGATGAGTAGATTACTTTATGGCTGTGTGAAATTGCTGTGAAGAGAAGAAGTAACTATCTGTGATAGTATAGAATTGAGTAATAGCTGTAATCTTTGTTTGTGAGTTAAAACAAAGATAGGCAAGAAGAAGAAACTTCGCATTGACTGAATAACTGTGTATGACTTGGACTTCCTATTTAACTTTGCTACTATTCAAGTAAAACTATTTTGCATATACTAAAGATATTCTGTTTATTGACTGAATAGCATTCATATCAAACTGCAACACCATTACTACAACACATTTCACTGTGTATGTGCTTAACAGCACAATAACTCCTTAAGAAACAGTATGCCCTGTTGAGCTCCTGCAGGAAATCTAATAAATAATGAAACTCATAATAAGATTACCCCTAGGTAGAGGCAGATATTTCTCTCTCTGGGCACACTGGGAATATATCTGCTGAACAACGTTCCGCATTGGCGACAGGAAGGGCATCCGGGCATTAAAACAGTCTACTAGCTCCATTCAGTTGCCCAGACTCCACCCCTCAAGGAATTATGGGGTCGTTAAAAGACAATGATGATAATAAGGTTACCCCTCTCACTTTGGGCTTCAAGATTTCTGGTTGCAGAGTCCTTTGCTGGCTCTTCTGTTCTGCCATCAGGCTATAAAAACTTCATCCAGTGTCATATAAATATGTCAAGCAACAGAACGTTGCTCCACTCTTCCCCTTCATTTCCCAAAATCTCCCACATTATTAGCCAATCAAGGGCGTTGTGGGAAGTTACCAAGATGGCAGATCCATCTGTAATGTGCTAGATAGAATAAAGAAAGGGCAGGATTGGGTTGCCCTGAGTAAATAGCCAAGGATACCAAGAGTTTGTTTCTAGTTCTGGCTTCATTGAATAAAGGACTCCTACTGAAAATCATTGGTATGGAAGAATCTCAAAGATGGTCAAATTATGCAGATTGTAGGATAGCAAGTGCCAAGTACGCCTAAGGAATGGCGTGAGGTTTTATGGGTTTTCATGTTGTGGAGTTTTAATGTTGTAAACTACCCGGAGTCACTGATGTATGAGCTGGGCAGCCATATACATAGAATAGAATTTTTTATTGGCCAAGTGTGATTGGACACACAAGGAATTGGTCTTGGTGCATTCCGTAAAACCGTTAAAACCTGGCTCTTCCGGCAGGCATATGAATGATGAGAAATGTTTTTTAATTTTTATATGTATTTTTAATTGTTTTTAATTGTTATTTTAAAATTGATTGTTCATCTTTTTGTTGTACGCCGCTCTGAGTCCCCAGGGAGATGGGCGGCCTATAAGATCGAACAAATAAATAAATAAATACATATGCTCTCCGTGTCCATAAAAAGATAAGACACATTTGTCAAGAATCACAAGGTACAACACTTAATGATAGTCATAGGGTACAAATAAGCAATCAAATCATACTAGGAAACAATCAATATAAATCGTAAGGATACAAGCAACAAAGTTACATTTGTTCAATAAATAAATTTACTCTGACTGCACCCTCTGTTGCTTCCATTTCTTTATTCCTCTGCTATTTCATAAAACTCTGGCCATGAGGACTTGGAAAGTGCCATAGATGCATTGGTTGTGTGTCATCAACAACAATAGCATTTGAGAAGCAGTGTCCAAAGCAAAAAAAATAACAGAATAACAAGAGTTGGAAGGGATCTTGGAGATCTTCTAGTCCAACCCCCTGCCCACAAAGGTCACATCTTTTAAATTCTAGATTCCAGCTTCAAAGTACAGTATCTCTAACTCAGCGGCTCTCAACCTGGGGGTCGCGACCCCTTTGGGGGCTGAACAATCCTTTCACAGGGGTCGGAAGATGCCGCCATTTGGGTTATTTTACCCTCTGCGCATGCGCAGAATGCTTTGCGCATGTACAGAGGGTAAAATAACCCAAATGGCGGCGGCGGGGCGGGGGTCGCGGCGGCAGGCGCAGCAGCGGGGTGGGTCATGGTGGGGGCACAGAGGCAGGGCGCGGCTCGCGGCATTAGGAAGGTTGAGAACCACTGCTCTAACTGAAGCACTCAGCTGAACTCCTACAGTTTTCTGATCTCTGATAACAGCTTGTATTTTAAGTTTGTAAGCTTCTTAGGGGTTTAAGTCGGCTATTTTTAGAGGGTCGTTATCAGATTCTTTTGGGTTTTCATTAGGGGTGGTTTTTTTCATTTGATATGATCATAAGGCTAACAAACTCTCCATCTATCCTTCATTTGCGTTTATTAATAATGGATTTTAAATTCCTCCTCGCGTGGGACTTTTATTTTTTTAAACCCTGGAAAAGAAATCGAAGAAACGAATGCAAGCAAGCAAGCTATGCTGCTTTTCTCCGTTTGGTAAGCTTGGGAAGAAAGCTTACCTTCCACCCACCCACCCCCTTTGCCTGGAGAAACAAAGATATTTCTGAATGGAGTTTTTTATTATCTCCTCATCTTCACAAGCTTGCAAATGGAGGCATCTCGTTGCTTTCTTCCTCCCCCCCCCCCCCCCATAGAGAGAGGGGAAATGTTCTGTTGAGAGCATCTCACTTTTCACCAGCAGCACTAAATCAGAATTTCAGGATGCTAAGCAAGGCCGGTAGCCAAAAATACAAGCAGCTGCATGAGAAGGGAATTCCCCACCACCCCAGTGAGCAAAGGCTCCAACACTCCAGAGCAAACACTTCGCACACCAGCATGTTTTTTTGCCACGAAACAGGGCTCATTAGCATGCCTAGTGAAGATATCCTACTTCTTCCTGAGCCGACTGGGATATCTGCAGCCCCAGCCCTGCAAGGATCTCTTGAAGCAGCACATAATGCTACCGGTTTAAAATTCTTCCTTGCAGCCTGTACTGAAAGTAACAAGCACTCCTCCGTGGAAGTGCTTGAAAGCCTCTGCCTGTTTTCTTTCTTTCTTTCTTTCTTTCTTTCTTTCTTTCTTTCTTTCTTTCTTTCTTTCTTTCTTTCTTTCTTCTTTCTTTCTTTTTTCTTTTCTTCTTTCTTTCTTTCTTCCTTCCTTCCTTCTTCCTTCCTTTCTTTTCTCTCTCTCTCTCTTTCTTTCTTTCTTTCTCTCTCTCTCTATCTCTCTCTCTCTTTCTTTCTCTCTTTCTTTCTTTCCTCCTTTCTATCTTTCTTTCTTTCTTTCTCTCTCTCTCTCTTTCTTTCTTTCTTTCTATCTTTCTTTCTTCTTCCTTCCTTTCTTTCTTTCTTTCTCTCTCTCTCTCTCTTCCTTCCTTCTTTTTCTTCTTTCTTTCTTTCTTCTTTTTCTTCCTTCCTTCCTTCCTTCCTCCCTCCCTCCCTGCCTCCTTCCTTCCTCCCTCCCTGCCTCCTTCCTTCCTCCCTCCCTGCCTCCTTCCTTCCTTCCTTCCTTCCTCCCTCCCTGCCTCCTTCCTTCCTTCCTCCCTCCCTCCTTCCTTCTTTCTTTCTTCCTTCCTTCTTTTTCTTTCTTTCTTTCTTTCTTCTTTCTTTCTTTCTTCTTTCTTTTTCTTTCTTTCTTTCTTTTAATGTGAGATGAACTTTCAATCAATGATGCCTCTCCGTCTCCAGCTCTCTTTGAAATCTAGGAATCCTTCTTTGCCTGTTCACACACGTTTTTCTAGAGTTCGACTTCTCACTAGCTCCCCCTCCCCCCTCCCCATTCTCGTCCTGCGCAAAGGGTTAGAAATGCTGGATTTTCAAGTAATTCTTTCTGGTGCTATGCTTTAGCTTTTTTTAAAAAAAAGTGAGATTAACCTTTTTCTTTCTCCCTCTTTTTTGAAGGTATTCCTCTGTAATTTCTTTCTTCACATTCGTGTTACGAGGATGGGTTGAGAAAAAGCTGGCCCTAGTATTGATCTACAATTATTTCCCCCTGCCTCTTGTTCCTATGGAAGTACATTTTTTTCTGAATAACTCCTGTAATAAGAGCAGTTGTGATCTTGGATTACGGCTAGGGAAGCCTGGGTTCAAATCTACTTTTAGAGAAGTAGCCCAGTGTCTTCTCTTAGCCCAATCTACCTCGCAGGCTTGTTGTTGAGGAAACACCAGAAAAGGGAGCGTTACGTTCATCCCCTTATGCTCCAGGAAGAAAGTTTAATCAAGAATGAAGTACACTTGTTTCAAACCGATCTTTAAAACTCACGGTGGTTGACTGCAACTCTATGTTTACTGTAAGATTAATTAACACAATCTTGCAAGCCTAACAGTATATCTGCCTTCTTCTCTTTTTACTCTCTGGAAAACTAGCTGCTCCCCAGTCTCCTATCTTCCTTGAGCTCAGCTATATTTTACCTGACGGCTGTCCAGTCTGAAGCTCTTCCTCCTGTCTCTCAAGGGCATTCTCACATATCATTTCACTTAATTTTCTTCACAGCTCCATAAAATAAGTCTGCGGTGTGAGGTGAAAGTTTGCAGTTCTCGTGGCTATTTCTCCATTAGAATGAAGATACAAACTCAATGTAAACCACTGCAAACTCGACTGCAGAAAATACGACTTCAGCAACAGAGTGATCAATGCCTGGAATGCTCTACCTGACTCTGTGGTTTCTTCCCCAAACCCCAAAAACTTTAACCTTAGACTGTCTACTGTCGACCTCACCCCATTCCTAAGAGGTCTGTAAGGAGCGCGCATAAGCGCACCATCGTGCCTACCGTCCCTGTCCTTCTGTCCTAGTGTCCTCATTTATCTGTACTTACTTTGCTTAAGTTTATGTTTATACCTATACCTGCTATCTTGTACATGTTTGACAATCAAACAAATAAAAATAAATAAAAAATAAGAGTATAACATTTGCATTTCCAAAAACATCCTGAGTCCAACTAGAGAGCCAGACCAAAGACCTCGGCTTCTAAGCAGCTCTCTGTCAAAAGTTCCCAGGAAGCAAGCAAGTAAAACAATGCTCATTACTCAAAGCATCCACAGAGATTCTCAATCATCCAGATTATTGTTGTCCCAAAAGGCAACTGGACTTTCCAAGACAAAAAGCACCTTTGGGGCATCACTCAAAGTGTTATCATCAATGCTCTTCCAATTGACAGAATAAAGAGAAGAGTTTACACCCCAGGGAGCTTACAACAGAGGAAGGAAACACAAGCAGGGGTAAAGACTTGAGTACATTGTCCTTTCATTTACATGTCTTTAGATTTTGTTTCAGGAAGGATTAAGGGATTGTGCCAGCAGACCAGACCAGCCTCCCAAACCCTGGCTAAATCTCAGCATCTGATATAACTTGAGGTAGGAACACTCCATAATAACCCAATAATACACCAAAGATCTACCCAGTACTGCAACATTTTAACACACCTGGTCTGCAAAGTTTAGCCTGTGCACTTTTAGAAGTGGATCTTCTCCATTTCAGCACTTCAAGGCAATGCTTCACTGGAAAAACCCCATTTATTTAAAAAAAGATGAGTTATACTGAGGCTCTCTTCTATCCAGGATCCACTTTGCTCAATCATGTCAGGCTGAAACGGGGAAATTTAGCCAGGCCACACAGGTCAGACTAGAAGACCTCCACGCTCCCTTCCAACTCTGTCCCTCTGTATTCTGCCCCCACCTATCGATTTCCAACAAAACAACCTTTGCATCTCAAAATGAAAGGCTTCCACCAAGCCAAATCTGAATCTCCTGCCATTCCCTCTCTGCCCTCTGCAAGACAAGAAGGAGGATTCCTTTAGTGGGTTCTATCCTAGGTAGAGGCAGATATAGGGTCTCCTGCTTGGGCAGGGGGTTGGACTAGATGACCTGCAAGGTCCCTTCCAACTCTGTGAATCTGTTAAGGATGCCCTGTTCAAAATGTGTGGAAGCTCAAGGAAAATACTAACCCTGGTTGAAGGCGCCGAGGCCACCGCTGTCACCGGGTAACGCTGCCGCCACGACGCCGCAACAGAGGCAGCACAACTGGAGGATCTGCAGAGAGAGAGAGAGAGAGAGAGAGAGAGAGAGAGAGAGAGAGAGAGAGAGAGAGAGAGAGAGAGAGAGAGAGAGAGAGAGAGAGAGAAAGAAAGAAAGAAAGAAAGAAAGAAAGAAAGAAAGAAAGAAAGAAAGGAGGGGGAAACACAACCCCCAGGCAGAAATTAAAAAAAAAGAAAGAGAAAACTCCGAGGAGGGTTTGCTCTGCTCGCCAGGGACAACGGGGAGATCTGGCCGGTCCCCCTGCCGCCCACCCGGGCAGCGGAGGCGCCCCGCTTACCTGCGCAACGCTGCCCAGCCAGAGGAGGGTGAGCGCGTGCATGGAGGGGCTCTTGCCAACCGCCACGGGCAAAGCCGACGGGGAGAGCTGGAAGCAACGCCTGGGTGTCTCCGCGGGACATCGGGGTGGAGTGCGGAGGGCGGGGGAGGACGGCTCTACCTGCCGCCGCCGCCGCCTCCGTCACCGCCACCGGCAGCAGCAGCAGCAGCAGCCGAGCCGTGCGGCGGGAGCTCCACTCCCCACCACATGTTTTACAGCGCCGGGGGCAGCCCGCCTTGGCATCCCCCCCCCCGCTGCACCGCCCCCAGCGGCGGGCACAGGCGCGGGGCAGCCCATCCCGAGAGACGCGGCGCCGGGGGCAGCCCTCTTCCCCGCCTCCGCCCCGGCCCCAGCGCGCGCACCGCCCGGGGAAAGGCGCAGAAGGAAAGCGCGAGGCGCGAGGATGGCTGGCTGCGCGGCGAGCGGAGGGCTCTCCCGGGGGGGGGCACACGGCGGGGAGGGGCGGGGAGGGGAGAAGGGCGGCGGGGGGGGGGGAAAGGGGGGAGAGAAGCCGCGCGGAGTCGCCAATCAGGAAGCGCGCAGGCGCGCGCGCGCAAGAGATGGACGCTTTCCCTCAGGACGGGCGAAAGGGCGCAGTTCGAGCGCTTCCGCCCGGCGGTAAAGCCGCCTGTTTTCTCCCCTCTAGCTCCTTCCTTCCCCCCCCCCACCCACCCCACCCACCCACCAGGCAATCCAAGAGTCGCCCCAGGCAATCCACTGGGGGCAGCAGGTGCGCTGCCATGGAAAGGAAGCGGCTCTTGTGGAAAAGAGCGCGAACTCCCAAGATGGGCAATGAGGGCTCGAGGCGAAGTCAGCAACTCCGAGAGCATCTCTCGGGCTATTTCGCTTTTTTTTTTTTTTTTGCTGAGGCTTTTTTGTTCAAGGGAGGCCAAGAATAAAATGATACGGGCAGAAATCCCATTTCACTGTTATTGTTTCCCTTGTTACCTTCTGGGAGGAGGAGGAGGAGGCTTCGTAGTATCCGAAGCACAACATCCAGATTCGGTCGCAGTTTTGTTCCATAGAGCATCAACCTTGTGAATTCTCAAATGTCCTCTTTCAGCTACGGATTCAAAATGGACAGTGATCTCTCTCTCTCCCCCTCTCCCTTTCTCTCTCTCTCCCTCTCTCTCTCTCTCTCTCCCTCTCCCTCTCCCTCTCTCTCTCTCTCTCTCTCTCTCTCTCTCTAGGTGTGTCTCTCTCTCTCTCTTTATCTATCTACCTTCTGGAGGGGGGAGAAGGTGAAAAATGGACAGTGATTCATATTCTCTGTCTGTCTGTCTGTCTGTCTGTCTGTCTCTCTCTCTCTCCCCCCCCCCATATATGTATATAGCATGTGCGTATGTGTGTTATGTATGTGTTTGGGTAGATATGCACTTTGTCCTGAGAGCCGGCAAAAGAATTTCATTTTTAACATGGGCCAGTGTGTGCCAGAATTAAAAAAAGGACAATAAAAGTTCTCTTCTCTTCTCTTCTCTTCTCTTCTCTTCTCTTCTCTTCTCTTCTCTCCTCTCCTCTCCTCTCCTCTCCTCTCCTCTCCTCTCCCCTCCCCTCCCCTCCCCTCCCCTCTCCCCTCCCTTCCCCTCCCCTCCCCTCCCCTCCCCTCTCCTCTCCTCTCCTCTCCCCTCCCCTCCCCTCCCCTCTTCAGGAGCTGAAGTGGTGCAGTGGTTAAATGCAGCCATTGCAGGCTGACTGCTAGTTCAACAGTTCAGCTGTTCAAATCTCACTAGGCTCAAGGTTGACTCAGCCTTCCATCCTTCCGAGGTTGGTAAAATGAGGACCCAGATTGTTGGGGGCAATATGCTGAACTCTGTAAACCGCTTAGAGAGGGCTGTAAAGCACTATGAAGCGGTATATAAGAAAAGTGCTATTGCTATTGCTATTGCTCTTCCCATCCCATCCCATCCCATCTTATTGGAAGGATGGTGGAAGGAAATCCAAGTGCTAATTGTAACCTGCTTACATATTGGGTTTATATAGATGGACAGATTATATAGATAATTTATATAGATAATTTATATAGATTTTTGTACTGCCTAAAACAAAATGCAGAATAATACAGGTAGTCCTCCGTTCATTTTGTGATTGATTGAAGTTACAGAGGCAATGAAAAAAGTGACTTAAGACTGTTTTTCACACTTACGACCGCTGCAACATCTCCATGGTTATGTGATTAAAATTCAGGCGCTTGGCAACTGGCTCATATTTATGACAGTTGCAGTGTGCCAGGGCCATATGATCACCTTTTGCGACCTGACAAGCAAAGTCAATGGGGAAGCCAGAGTCACTTAACAACCGTGTTACTAACTCAACAACTGCAGTGATTCATTTAACAACAACTTTGGCAAGAAAGGTCATAAAATGAGGCAAAAGTCACTTCACAAATGTCTCTCTTAGCAACAGAAATTTTGGGTTGAGTTTTGGTCATAAGTTAAGGACTACCTGTAATTGGCTCTTACAAAGATCTCTCTCTCTCTCTCTCTCTCTCTCTCTCTCCCTCCCTCCCTCCCTCCCTCCCTCTCTCCTCCACTCCCTCCCTCCCTCTCTCTCTCTTTGGCTACCTCTAAGCTAAGTCTTGAAGAGAAAAGCAGAAGAGAGACAGAAAGCTCCTTTAACTAATATTAGGCTTGGAGATTATCCAGTTCAAGAAGATATGAACTCTTTTCCCCTCATCTATCTATTGCCATTTTCTTCAGTGAGTCAAAACATGACTCAGTTTGGCCTAGTGGTTAAGGCACCAGGCTAGAAACCAAGAGGCTGTGAGTTCTAGTCCTGCATTAGCAATGAAAGCCAATAGGGTGACTTTAGGCCGGTCACTCTCTCAGCCCAAACCATACAACTGGATTATTTATTCTGGGGAAAATAGGAGGAGGAAAGGAGTATTATGTATGTTCTCTACCTTGGGTTATTTTAAAAAACAATAAAGGTGGGATAAAACCAAATAAAAGTATAAACAGTATAAAGTAGTGATACAATCTCCAATAGTTATGATGCTGAATTATAACTGAAACCCCCAGATTACAAACCCTCCCATGCAATAGAAGTCCTCGGGTATACAGTACATCATAATCTGTGTCATTGGTTTATTGTAAAAACACAATGGATGGGTGTCACACAGGACCCAAAGTCATAAATCTAAGACAAAATCAAATTAACCACCTTGGATTTTGTATGTTTAGAAGCTAGGCCAGTCCTTCTTCAACAAGTCATGATTCTTTTAAAAAAACTGGCTTAATCATAGATGAACCAAGCACATTCTTCAATTATTTTATTTCCCCCTCCTATGCAAACAGTCCTCTGTCCTTTCCCACTAGTTTGTATCGCTGCTGAATTTCACATAGGCCTGTGCTTGTTCAAAGGAGAAAAAATTAGAAATGTGGTCTCAGAGGTGTTTGCATCAGGCTTCTAAATGGAGTGATGCCCATGGGAAGAAGTGGAAGTGCAAGCTAGTTTTACCCTGTGGGCATCTTTGCATTCACCTGTGAACCACAGATCCAGCTTGTCTGAAATACAATTCTTGACCAGCATGCCTTTTGCTTCCCAACAGAGTTGGCGATTTGGAACAATGCCTTCTATAACCTTTTAAGCTTCGTCCTCCTTGCCGGAAAATGTCTCTTTGATCATACTGTCAAAAAGCATTTTGTGCTTCTCATAAATATGAGAACTCCTTGTCAGCATTACCACTGAGGTGAGCCTAATTCTCACCTAGGTGCTAAACAATGTATCTTAGCCATCATGCTTGGAGAACTTGCAGATGCTCTACTCCTAGAGTCAATAAAGAAAGAACATTTTCAATCCATGTTTATTTACCATAAAAGATCACCCTGATAAAGAAAACATTAAAAAAAACCAGATAGAGGTAAATGATTAATATTTTTAAAAAACTTAAATCTTCCTTACACAAAAAAATGAGCAGGCTCACACAAACAGCTACAAAAACTTTAGTTTCCTGACAATCAGTAATCATCAGAAATAAGGAAACAGGTCATCCTATAATATGCCCTTAAATTTGCAGGTATTTATGCAGGTAGAAATCTAGAAATGAGTGGTTAGATTTAAAATGAAGTCCAAACACAAATGAGTTTACCCAGTTACAATTGCCCACTGTGCTAAGCTATAAATGATGGTTTGTTGTTGTTGTTAGTTGCAAAGTCGTGTCCGACCCATTGCGACCCCATGGACAACGTTCCTCCAGGCCTTCCTGTCCTCTACCATCCCCCGGAGTCCATTTAAGCTCACGCTAACTGCTTCAGTGACTCCATCCAGCCACCTCATTCTCTGCCGTCCGCTTCTTCTTTTGCCTTCAATCTTTCCCAGCATTAGGCTCTTCTCCATTGAGTCTTTCCTTCTCATTAGGTGGCCAAAGTATTTGAGTTTCATCTTCAGGATCTGGCCTTCTAAAGAGCAGTCAGGGTTGATCTCCTCTAGGACTGACCGGTTTGATCGCCTTGCAGTCCAAGGGACTCGCAGGAGTCTTCTCCAGCACCATAGTTCAAAGGCCTCAATTCTTTGGCGCTCAGTCTTTCTTATGGTCCAACTTTCAAAAGATGGTTTAGAAACCACAATGGGTAGATTCACACGGCATAACAATGCTCAGGATGGCTTACGATGATGCATGTATTCAGCAACATCTTCCCATAATGGGGAAAGACTAAAGAGGTGCTCTGTCCATAAGCCCCCCCCACACAATTATTTCTCCAGCTTCTACTGGAACACCGCTAGCTCCCCCCCCCATTCCTCCCAGATCTTGTTTTTAAACCGTTCCTACTGTGTATCCTAAAGTTCCTCCTAGGAGAGCACACATCATTTGCTGGAAATGAATGAATACTGCCAAAATCTTTCATGGATGGATGGATGGATGGATGGATGGATGGATGGATGGATGGATGGATGGACAGATCCATCTGTGAAATGCATCTGATAGCGTTTGACTGAAAGTAGTTCAAATCTTTGTTGAGTCTCCTTTTTGGGTTGACTTTAGGAAAGATCTAATATCCTTTATGTGGTGTATAGCTTGCATTTGGAATTTTCAAGGGTAACATCCTTCAACTAATCGTTTTGGCATAGAGAAAGGTTGGGAAATTTGGCAACGGTGGAGACAGACTCTTCCACTCACTAGAAGGTTGAGGCAGAGGGTGGAGGTGAGCAAATTGCCAGCAACTCTGCATAGATGTGGAGGGAGTAAAACCTCATGGAGTCAAAAACATTTGCAGTTTATCTGAAATTGGTTTACAGTGGGAAATTACAGACACAAATCAAGCAAATTTAGTCAGTCTACCCTGTTTCCTGACCATAAACATTTAGTAAATTCTTGTTGGGGGAAAGGTCATTTCTCTTTGTAGATCCTTCAGAAGAGATCTGTTTGAGATAAGATGGTCAGGTAGGGTGTGTGTGTGTGTGTGTGTGTGTGTGTGTGTGTGTGTGTGTGTGTGTGTGAGAGAGAGAGAGAGAGAGAGAGAGAGAGAGAGAGGGAGGGAGGGAGGGAGGGAGGGAGGGAGGGAGAGTGAGTGTGCGTGTGTGAGTGTGTGAGTCAGAGGGAGGGAGGGAGGGAGGGAGGGGGAGGGTGGGGGAGAGGGGGAGGGGGAGAGGGAAGCAAATATATCAGCAAAACAGGATACAGTTTTTGCAAACTCCCAATGGATTTGGTCTCTTTTGTTCTATTTGTGATTTAAATTAGGGACTCTGAATCTAAGCATCAAATAAACAAGGTACTTAGGCAAAGAAGAAATTAACTTCACTTTCATTCCAGACTCTTCCTGATTTTTTCCCCATAAGCCACTTCCATACGAACAATGGTTGGACTGACAAACATCCAAATAAGCACATCTTCTGTCTAAATATCTGCTCATATGATCACTTGATTTTCATGAGCACTCTTGCCCATACAAGACCATGACATTCTTTCCCATACATATTTCCTAAAACCAATTTTTTTATGGGCCAAAGTTGTGAGTCTTATCACTTTAATTAACCAGAGTCACCTACATCAATATCTACTAGTCATCCTTGTTAATCTTTACTTGTTATTTGGTAAGACTTGATGCTTAAAGTTGGAGAACTAGCATCTAGATTTGATCATATTATTAACTATTATTTAGATTAATTTGTGTAAACCAAACAGGGCAGATTCCAACCTTGTGGGATTGAATTGCCTTTTAAGAGAACTCCAATATCCTTCAATCAGAGCCTGATTCAAAAGATGTATATTTAGAGCTGATAATTCTGAATTAAGGAAAGCATTTAGTATCTCCATTCATTTAATGGACTACTTTAAATGAATGGAGATCATAGCCTGCTTCATTTTAGCAATATAATTTATGGTATTAGAAAGCTACTACTGTTATTACAAAAAAAAATCAGGAGACAGAAATTCTTCCATATCTATCACAGGTTGTTGAGAGATCTGCCATAAAATTATACCTATTCTCTGTGTCTAATATACAACTTTGACGGATGCTGTTTTTGTTAGCCTATATAAAGTGAATCAAAGGCTGAGTTTACACATGTATGTTTATTGTTTGGGAGCTGCAACTTCATCTGATGACATGCCAGTGAGAAATAGCAGACTAAGATCAAATACTGTAGGAGAAACAACTACCAAAACAAACCAGGATGGAGTAGAAAAGTGACAGGTAAGTTTGGTCTTTTTCTTGGTTTCTGGAGGGAGGAAGGGAGGAGAGGGATGTGGAGAGGTGAGGAGAGCAGAGCAGAGCAGAGCAGAGGAAAGGAGGAAGATGAGAAGGAAGGAAGGAGATGGAAATGAGAAGAAAGGAAGGAAAGGAAAGGAAAGGAAAGGAAAGGAAAGAAGGAGGAAGGTGAGAAGGAAGGAGATGAAAATGAGAAGATAGGAAAGGAAAGGAAAGGAAAAGAAAAGAAAAGAAAAGAAAAGAAAAGAAAAGAAAAGAAAAGAAAAGAAAAGAAAAGAAAAATGTTAAAAGATGATCATCATCAAAATATTCTCATTTTACCACTGGATTTTAGTGGCATTATTTTTTTTAACATTATTATTATTATTATTATTATTATTATTATTATTATTATTATTATTATTATTATTATTATTATTATTATTATTATTATTATTATTATTATTATTATTATTATTATTATACAATTGTATCACAGCGGCCAGTTGTTTCGCCGGATTTGGCATTGATTACTAGTCGAGCCCCACCCAGGGGCCTAGGAAGTCGTAATGTATTTTCGAAGTATATGTGCGGAACCGAGCAGTGCGGCTTTCTGCATTTGACTGATGGTGATTTTGTCAATTTTGAGCTGTTTTAAATGTAATTCCAGTGCTTTTGGGATAGCACCCAGTGTTCCAATCACTACTGGAATTACCACTGCTGGTTTGTGCCATAATCGTTGGATTTCAATTTTTAAGTCCTGGTATTTTGCAATTTTTTCGTGTTCCTTTTCATCGACCTTGCTATCTCCTGGTATTGCAATGTCAATTATAGTCACCTTGTTGTTCTCGACCAACGTGATGTCTGGTGTATTATGCGCCAGTACCTTGTCTGTTTGTATACGAAAATCCCACAAGATCTTGACCATCTGATTTTCAGTGACATTTTCAGGCTTGTGTTCCCACCAGTTTGTAGCAGTATGGATGTTATAATTTTTGCATAAATTCCAGTGGATCATTTGTGCAACAGAGTTGTGTCGTAATTTGTAATCAGTCTGTGCGATTTTCTTGCAGCAGCTGAGCACATGGGCTACAGTTTCATCAGCTTCCTTGCATAATCTGCATTTAGCATCATTTGAAGATTTATCAATTTTGGCCTTTATGGCATTTGTACGAATTGCCTGTTCTTGTGCGGCCAGGATCAATGATTCTGTTTCTTTCTTTAAAGTACCAGATGTTAACCATAACCAAGTTTTTTCACTGTCCACTTTGTCTTTTATTTTTTCCAGAAATTGGCCATGTAATGCTTTATTTTGCCAACTCTCCATTCTTGATTTTATCACATTTTTTCTGTATTCTTGTTTCGTCTGTTGGACCTTCAGTAGATTTTTGTTCTTTACTTCAATTAATAGATGTTCTTGACTTTCTTTTAAATAATCCGCCAATGCATGCTTTTCTTCTTCAACTGTTTGCTTTACTTGTAGTAGTCCTCTGCCACCTGATTTTCTGGGCAGGTAAAGTCTATCAGTGTCACTACGTGGATGTAAACTGTAGTGCATTGTCATTAGTTTTCTGGTGTTTCGGTCCAAAATGTCCAAATCAGCTTGTGTCCAGTTAATTATACCAGCCGTGTATCTTATGACTGGTATTGCCCAGGTATTCATGGCCTTGATGGTGTTTCCACCATTTAATTTAGATTTCAAAATTTTCCTAACTCTGTTGGTGTACTCTCTTCTAATGATAGTTTTCACTTCTCCATGTCTGATGTTATCCAACTGCAGAATGCCCAGATATTTATAGGCTTCATTTTGATTGCATTTAATTAATTGGCCATTGGGCATTTCAATTCCGTCACATGTAGTGATTTTGCCCCTTTTCATAGATACAGTGGCACATTTTTCCATGCCAAACTGCATTGAGATATCTGTGCTGAATATTAGGACTGTGTTGGTCAGTGATTGGATTTCTATTTCTGACTTTCCATACAGTTTCAAATCATCCATATACAATAAATGTGAAATTTTTTCAGCGTCTTTGGCTATTTGGTATCCAAGTTTCATTTTTTTTAAGATTACTGATAGTGGGATCATTGCGATGATGAAGAGGAGGGGTGAAAGTGAATCTCCCTGAAAAATTCCTCTCTTGATATTAACCATTCCATAGTTCTCATTCCCTACTGCCAACACAGTTCTCCATTGTTTCATCGCTTTTTCAGTGAATGATGTAATATTTTTGCTGATGCCAATAGTTTCTAAGCATTTGATGATCCAGCTGTGTGGCAGTGAGTCGTACGCCTTTTTGTAATCAATCCAGACCATATTCAAGTTCGTTTTTCTGTTCTTACAGTTTTCTAGTATCATTTTGTCAATTAGGAGCTGATCTTTTGTGCCCCTGCTCCTTCTTTTGTTGCCTTTTTGCTCTACTGGCAAGATGTTATTTGTTTCCAATATTTATTATTATTATTATTATTATTATTATTATTATTATTATTATTATTATTATTATTATTATTATTATTATTATTATTATTATTATTATTATTATTATACAATTGTATCACAGCGGCCAGTTGTTTCGCCGGATTTGGCATTGATTACTAGTCGAGCCCCACCCAGGGGCCTAGGAAGTCGTAATGTATTTTCGAAGTATATGTGCGGAACCGAGCAGTGCGGCTTTCTGCATTTGACTGATGGTGATTTTGTCAATTTTGAGCTGTTTTAAATGTAATTCCAGTGCTTTTGGGATAGCACCCAGTGTTCCAATCACTACTGGAATTACCACTGCTGGTTTGTGCCATAATCGTTGGATTTCAATTTTTAAGTCCTGGTATTTTGCAATTTTTTCGTGTTCCTTTTCATCGACCTTGCTATCTCCTGGTATTGCAATGTCAATTATAGTCACCTTGTTGTTCTCGACCAACGTGATGTCTGGTGTATTATGCGCCAGTACCTTGTCTGTTTGTATACGAAAATCCCACAAGATCTTGACCATCTGATTTTCAGTGACTTTTTCAGGCTTGTGTTCCCACCAGTTTGTAGCAGTATGGATGTTATAATTTTTGCATAAATTCCAGTGGATCATTTGTGCAACAGAGTTGTGTCGTAATTTGTAATCAGTCTGTGCGATTTTCTTGCAGCAGCTGAGCACATGGGCTACAGTTTCATCAGATTATTATTATTATTATTATTATTATTATTATTATTATTATTATTATTATTATTATTATTATTATTATTATTATTATTATTATTATTATTATTATTATTATTATTATTATTAAAACAAAAACTAGAACAAGAATAAAAGAATAAAAATGCAATGACAGGGACAATAGGCATGTTAGTGCACTTATGCACGCCCCCTCTACTAACCACTTAAGTATGATGTAAGGTCCACGGAAGTCAATTTGTGACTGAAACTCTGAACATTTGTAGCTGAGGCAACTGAATCAGGTAGGGCATTCCAGACTTTGACAACTCTATTACAGAAACCCTATTTTTTTACAGTCAAGTTTAGAACGATTTACATTAAGTTTAAAGCGTATTATTGCGATTAAAACAAAAAAAAAGTCATTTACAGGTAAATCATTACTACGCATAATTTTGTATGCATGAGTAGAAACTTGAGCTTAGAAGAGCTGGTGCTTATTAAAATTAGAAATTACTAGGCAATCACTCATGGATCTGTTTTTCACTCACTTCCTTATTGGAGATGCTGGAGGTGGCAGTTCCTCGTCTATTTCTAGGGCTATGTTAGAAAGGGAAAATGTGATACAGAGCACAGAAACATCAGCACAATCCCAGGAAAAGAAAAACTTTGATTTAAAGAGCTGCTGACGGTTAAAATCTGCACACCCACGCATGTTCCAAATCAGCTTTTTCCCCTTGAATCCAGACGGCTGCAGAATCCAGGTTATTATCATTTTTTCTCCCTTTATATATTTTCCAATAATTCTGAAGCCTCCCAGGTTGCTTGTATTGAAAAAAGGCCCTTGGGAGGAGTTTCCTCTTCATATCTTACTTTGGGATTTAATGGAAATGTGTTACAGACCCCTGAAAGGAATATTGTGTTTTAAAAGATAAGGGCGTTTTTTAAAAAAAAATTCCTTGGACCACTTAGGAGCTACAGAAATATAAGAAGACCATGGTCTACTTGTGAGAATTTCACTATTCTCTTCTTTGAAAGAAATGGACTGCAACTTAGAGCAAGAGTTTGCAAATGCTGGATTCATGCCTTCAAATCTATATAGAACATTTTATTTGGTCAAGTGTGATTAGACACACAAGGAATTTGTCTCCTCTACAGAAACTCTCAATGTACATGTAAAGCAACAGAGTAATAATAATAAGATATGAAGAACGGTTGCAGGAACTGGGTATGTCTAGTTTAGTGAAAAGAAGGACTAGGGGAGACATGATAGCAGTGTTCCAATATCTCAGGGGCTGCCACAAAGAAGAGGGAATCAAGCTATTCTCCAAAGCACCTGAGGGCAGGACAAGAAGCAATGGGTGGAAACTAATCAAGGAGAGAAGCAACTTAGAACTAAGGAGAAATTTCCTGACAGTGAGAACAATTAATCAGTGGAACAACTTGCCTCCAGAAGTTGTGGGTACTCCAACACTGGACGTTTTAAAGAAGATGTTGGATAACCATTTGTCTGAAGTGGTGTAGGGTTTCCTGCCTGGGCAGGGGGTTGGACTAGAAGACCTCCAAGGTCCCTTCCAACTCTGTTATTCTATTCTATTCTAAGATATAAGGTGATTGTTCCTAATCATGGGGACATCTAAATGATAAATTGGTGCAGATAATTGGTAAGGTGAGTAGCAATAGCACTTAGACTTATAAAACACTTCACAGAGCTCTACAGCCCTCTCTAAGGAGTTTACAGAGTAATCATATTTGCCCCCAACAATCTGGGTCCTCATTTAAATTTACCAACCTTGGAAGGAGGGAAGGCTGAGTCAACTTTGAGCCCATGAGGATCAAACCCCTGGCAGTCAGCAGAAATAGCCTGCAATACTGCATTCTAACCACTGTGCTACTACTGACAGAAATATTTCTATCGGAGGAGGAGCCGAGGTGGCGCAGTGGTTAAATGTAGCTACTGCAGGCTACTCCAGCTGACTGCTAGTTCAGCAGTTCAGCTGTTCAAATCTCACCGGCTCAAGGTTGACTCAGCCTTCCATCCTTCTGAGGTCGGTAAAATGAAAACCCAGATTGTTGGGGGCAATATGCTGAACTCTGTAAACCGCTTAGAGAGGGCTGTAAAGCACTATGAAGCGGTATATAAGTCTAAGTGCTATTGCTATTGCTATTTCTATTACATAGGAAAGAAGAATTAAAGCCCTGAGTGTTTATTTTTGTTTTTTCTAAGTCAGGAAAACTGCTAAAATAAAATCCCAAACTTCTCCCCAGTCTCAGGATTAAATTCTACATTCTGAGAAGCATCAAAATATTTGTAATGGGAATGGAGATTCTCTGAAGAGTATTAATATTTACACATTACCAAGACCCATAAATTGCTGGCAATTGCCAAGCAATAAAGGAGGATCTCAGTAGAACTGTTTTTCCCCACAAATTTACCGTAGTATTACGACAGTAGATATTTTTTTGGGGGGGGGAGAATGAGTTTCATTAATTTTTGCAAACTTTTCTAATCAAAGGATCCCCAAATCCATTTCAGAGCAAAAAAAAAAAAAAACCCAACAACCCTCCTGCAAAATCAGAAGCTCTCCTTTCTAACTGATCCAACTTGTCTGATCCAAGAGATGCTTTTGATTACTGATATTTAACTAGCAATTTTCTGCTTACATGATTTTACAATGCCATTCTAATTTGATTAGGTTTACTCTCTGAGTATTGTTGAATATCTCTGGGGTACCACAAATGAAGTTCCTGCTGACATTCCTGTCAGCCACAAGCAGCCAGAATCACTTGGGAGTAGTCTCAAGCAGAAGTTTTATTGCTAAACACTTATGTTCCAAGAATCTCACCAGATTGACTGCATCCCCTTGGGAATGGTCAAATAAGGCTTCAGGGATTCTGGGTGTGGACAGGTCTGTGCTGCTTTCTGCAATGCAAGGACTCTAAACTCGACACCTCTTAACAACTTTTATTTATTTATTTATTTATTTATTTATTTATTTATTTATTTATTTATTTATTTATTTATTTATTTATTTATTTATTTATTTATTTATTTGTCAAACATGTATAGTAGAAAAAAAACCCCCAAATGTTGGGCAATAGAGAAAGCATTTTTTAAAAAAAAATATTTCTTAGACACTCCATAAGATTATGAAATAATCTCAGTCCTTGACCATATTTTGATAGTTTGTGGGGAAGTGAAGAAAATAATTGGAAGAATGCTAGTCATGATCCACCAACAGACTGGAGAGGAATCTAGAGATAGCCTGTCTCAATCCAGGGTTGGGAGAAGGATAAAGAAAATTCCAACATTCAAAGGGAATTTGTCTATGAAGATTCTCAGCCATCCAGCTCATCGTTGTCCCATCGTTGAAAAAGCACCTTTGCTTTGAATGTCCCAAAGGCGCTTTTTCAGAAGGCAACTGGATTTTGTTTTTCCTTCAAAATGTTTCACTTCTCATCCAAGAAGTTTCTTCAGTTCTGAACTGAAGAAGCTTCTTGGATGAGAAGCTAAATGTCTTCAAGGAAAAACAAAGTCCAGTTGCCTTTTGAAGAAAGTACCTTTGAGACATTCAAAGGGATTCCACTTTAATGAAAAGAGCGGGATGTCCCTACTGCACTTTCCAAAACTCTAGTATAATTCTAGGTTCCTTGAGTACACACTTGACATATAATTTATTTTTATTTATTTATTTATTTATTTGTCAAACATGTATAGGATAGTAGTAGTTTGTATAAACATAAGTAAAAAGTAATGATAAAAGAGGACGATAGGACAGTAGGACAGGGACGGTAGGCACAGTGGTGCGCTTATGCACGCCCCTTACAGACCTCTTAGAAACGAGGAGAGGTCGACTGTAGACAGTCTAAGGTTAAAGTTTTTGGGGTTTGGGGAAGAAACCACAGAGTCAGGTAGTGCATTCCAGGCATTGATCACTCTGTTGCTGAAGTCGTATTTTCTGCAGTTGAGTTTGGAGCGCTTTACATTTAGTTTGAATCTATTACGTGCTCATGTATTGTTGTGGTTGAAGCTGAAGTAGTCATTAACAGGAAGGACATTTTGGTATATGATTTTATGAACTACATTTAGATCAGATCGGAGGCGACGTAGTTGTAAATTGTCTAATCCCAATATTTCAAGTCTGGTGGAATAAGGTATTTTGTTGTGAGCGGAGGAGTGAAGGACTCTTCTTGTGAAATGTTTCTGGACTCTCTCGATTGTATTTATGTCTGATATGCAGTGCGGGTTCCAGACAGGTGAGCTGTACTCCAAAATTGGTCTAACAAATGTTTTGTATGCTCTGGTTAGTAATGTAATGTTGCCAGAGAAGAAGCTACGCAAGATTAGATTAACAACTCTTCGTGCCTTTTTGGCAATGTTGTTACAATGAGCTCTAGCACTTAGGTCGTTGGATATGAGTATTCCAAGGTCTTTGACAGAGTGAGGGTCATCTACAAGTTCGTTTGCTCCAAGTTTGTATTTTGTATTCTGATTTTTTTTTGCCAATGTGTAAGACTAATCTAACTGGAGATTCCACCATATCACTATATTGTGTTGTGTTGTGTTGTGCTGTACTGTAGTGCACTGCCTAGTATTGCATTGTATCCAATTGTACTTTTTATTTCATTCTCCTTGGCTGACTAATCTAGATTTCAAGACAGATACAAATGCTGCATTTCCATGCTGAGTGCTTTAGAACCCATATTCTGTGTCTTGAAAAAATTCTCAATCTGTCTTTGCTAAAAAAAAAAAAAACCCTAATGTTTGGATTTGAAAGAAGATTAACAGACCTTTTTCCCCCCTTGCGTCACCAATAAGGCATTAAAGAAATTGAAAAAGAAAACGACTAGAAAGGGGAATTCCAAGTACGGAAAGCAAACCTTTAAAATGCACAAATACATACTTTTTTTCTGGACCGCTTCCAAATGTCATGATCTTCTGTTATCATGCACCAGAAAAATGAGCAAGAAAGAAGCTGTGACAGACCTCTGCCTTCTGTCCACAACAGAAAAATTAATAATGATGAGTGTCATGATAAAATTCCCATTATTTAGCAGATAAATGTGGGGAAGGGAGCTTGACAGTGGGTGGTCAAATTTATATTTTTAAAGGGTTATATTTTATAAGTGTTTCCTGGAAGCTTGCCAGGATTTTTTTTTTAATAGATAACTCTGAATTTATAAAATCCACCTCTATTTCACTCCCTCTCTTTTTTTTAAAAAAAAAAATTAGAATCACACACCTTGAATTGTGATCAGAGATCAGAACTTTACTTCTATACAAAAATGTCCGTGGTTTTCCAATTAAGACTTCTGGAATCAACAAACAAATAAATACAAGGTGTTATTGTTGAATCTTTTTCTATATTTAAATCCTCTTTTTAAGCTGAAAAAGTATTTAGAGTAGCTAAGATATACTGTAGGCAGCCATTTCTGACATGCAAAAGTCTTCTTTTGTTTTTGAATGGGGCTGAACAGCACACGTGTATGATGCTATTTGATGCATGTGGTTATATCCTCTTAAAGATTTCAAATATAACGCGCATCTATGACAACCAGAAGGGCTTTAAAAACCATTTAAATCCACGTAAATTTAAAACATTTAAAAACTATTCTCGCTGACTTTCATCATTACAGCTGTTGGGATCAAATTGTGCATTTCCTATATGGAAAAAGTATTTCCTTCCTTCAGTTGGTCCTGAATCTTTCTGCATTGAGATTCAATGACTTTCAATTTTGAGACCAGAACTTGTGAGACAGGGAGAACATTTTTCTGTAGCATGCTATCTATGCCATGTATTAGCTTACCCTTCATTCCACACAAAATGATTACTATAGACTTTCTTCGTTGATGATAATCAAGGGAGTAGAGAGTCAGATATCAATAGTGTATCACAATGTACTGATGATGTTACTTCTGCAAGCAAACAACCAAGCTTAGAGAGCACCAACGGCTCCACCATTCAACCCTGAACTACAGCAGGGGTGGGTTCTAACTTACCTCGCTGCCGGTTCGATGCGATTTTTAAAAACCTCCCCCCAAAAAACCAAAAATAAGATGGCGACGCATGCGCAGTGCTGGAAACTCAGCTTCTGCACATGTGCAGAAGGAAAAAAACCCGGAAAAAAATTCCCTCTCCAAAAAAAATTCAAAAAAATTCAAAAAAAAAAAGATGGTGGCGCCAACATGTTGGTTGGCCAACACCAACCAAACTGGTTCCGTGATGTCATTGTGACATAACCAGTGGATCGCTTTTGGTTCGGGCGAACCAGTCCGAACTGGGAGGAACCCACCTCTGAACTACAGATGTTCTCCTCTCTTAGAGAATGAACTCTGCTAGTCACTTCTCCCATGATTGCAACAAGATGGAAATGTTGACAATAAATGACAGTTGAGGGAAAGGAGAAACCATATGGAATCTTCCTCTGTTTTACAATAAAATATGTATTATTCCATAGAGGATAACATAGCTATTTACAAATGCATTTTAAATCCTATTTGCAAATCTTGGTTTTAATACTATTGAATGCAGCTGGAAAACTGATGTTGATCCCTGCGTTGGAAGAATCAGCCATTTTCAGAACAGTAACATAATTTCATTTCCTGATTGAATTTTGGCTCTTCTGAGATTTCAAATCTCCCAGTTGTTGAGGTATGCAAACCCAAACACATTCCACTGAATGCAGACACAATAAGAAATTAAGTAAGTGCTGTTGCAGCAGCCTCTAAAAACAATGGTTTATAAAATAACTAGAACATCTTCAGCAGGGCAAAATGTTTCACCCTGGAATTGTATACAGTAGACACAATTTTCAGTTTTGTGGCATACCAAGAATTTTATTTTCAAACAGGGAAAATAATGTGGTTAATTGAGAAAGCAAGAATTGAAAATTAGAAACGGACACCATGCATTACAAGGTAAGATTGTATATTTCACTGCAGTTTAGTTTGAATAACTAAAGGATAGCACTACTGAAGGTGCTGGCAGGCCTAAGAATCCAAATAAAACTTGACAGGTACAGCTAGCTGTATTATGCAAGTTATAGAACTTAACTGCTCCTTTATTTCTTTTAAACATCTGGTTTAAAACAATACTTAACATGATGCTACTGCCAATGTGGTGTGGGTAGAGCTAAATTCAAAACAGTGACATAGCAGCGAGATGAGCGGCAAACATATTTAATAAATAAACAAATAGTTCTAATATGAAAAATTAGAAATAATGCAGAGAAATGAGCAAGATGTAAGTTTGACAATTAGTTACCTGCATCCAACTTCTTATACTACTAAAGTCTTTTCAACATGAAAAATGACATATAAAAATGAATTGTATCAAGGAAATTAGTTTGCAAAAATAATGCATGTTACATGTACTTTAGACCCCTTGCCTGGGTTGAAAATGTGAATGAATTATGTGAAGCAAAATCAAAGACCGAAATCTATCTCCACCCACCCACCCAGTCTCGTCCTGTTATAAGCCATTTATAACCCACAATAATTCCATATTTTGCTTTCTTACCCCCAGATCTCAGCTTCCCACACTAGGAGACATCAATGTTACTAGTCATGTGTATTCTACCATTCTATAGACTCAGAAAAGGTAATCGAGTGGTATGAAAAGTATTTTTTCTTCCCTACATACATTTTTTTCCTTGCATGAAGATGATGCGATGTGAAAGTATCTTAGTTTGGATAGGAGCCAGCCATCTGGGAACCCTTTGCACGTACCTGAAATAGAACCAGAGGAGGGCATATTGAGGTGAGTAGCTTCCTGGTTTTACCTGAAAGCTTTGTTGGTGGCTGGAGGCCACTTGAACTGCTGCCAAATGAAACACCTGCCTCAATTTGGATGCCTGCCAGTTTTATATCAGATTCTATTACTTGAGTTATGGTGTCTGGAGACCTCTTTCATGCCTTATTGTTGTACATCTTTTTCAAGCTAACACTTCACTGAAAGATGTTTGAAATCTGAAGGCTTGTCTACCCACCCGATTCCGTCCACTCGATCCAGCTTCCTACCACATTCATTGCTCCGACATTGCCACATTAGATCCAAGAAATAATTTATCTGAAGATTTCACAACATGGGCTTGAAAGATAAATGAGTAAATAAATACAACTTTAAAATTAACTTCTTGCTAATCATTCCACAAGAATCTATTGATGCAGGTATAACTCTCATGAAAGTTATTCCCAGATTCCTTTTTTCAGAATATAGCACCAGATCCAATGTATGTCTGAGATTGCCATGAGGACAACTAAGGCAAATTCAGCCTTTATAAAACAATGCTTAGCTCCCACAGGTACATTGTGTCTTTATCATTTACTAAGGTGACCAGACGTCCCGATTTTGGCGGGACAGACCCGCTTTTTCATGTTTTGTCCCGCGTCCCGCCCGTCCTCTAAAAAGTCCCGATTTTTTGAAAGAATGCACGACTAGGGCATTCTTTCAAAAAATCGGCCTGAAAGGCAGCAGGCCTCTCAGCTCGGGCCGGCCGTGGGCGGCATTGGCGGCGGGCGGGCGTCCCGCGTTGTTGACTCCTCCGGCGGCGGCTGGAAGCTGGGGGGAGGGGGAAGGGAGGCTGCTCCTCCTCTCCTTCCCCCGCCCCATCCCTAGCCCCACCCTCGGAGGCGCCGCTGCTGTTGGGAGGGGTGAGGGACGAGGAGCCGTCGCCACTTTGAGCTTACGAGCAGCGCAAACAACCCTTCCTCGTCCCCCTCCCCTTTCTTCCCCCCGTCGCCTCGCTGCCGCCGTTGCCCTGGGGCTGGGCGGGCGACCGGGAGACCGCGGCGCTTGGATGCTTGGAGCAGGTAAGCTGCCGGCTGCCTCCTTTCCCCATCTCCCACCTCCCATTCGTTGCTTGCCAGCCCGGCTGAAGGGGAGGCGGGAGGCGAGGAAAGGCCTCCCGAAGGGGAGGCGGGCTCCCGAAGGGCTGCCGGCTTCCGAAGGGGAGGCGGGAGGCGGCTCCCACCTCCCCTTCGGGAGCCGGCAGCCCTTCGGGAGCCCGCCTCCCTTTCGGGAGGCCTTTCCTCGCCTCCCGCCTCCCCTTCGGCCGGGCTGGCAAGCAACGAATGGGAGGCGGGAGACGGGGAAAGGAGGCAGCCGGCAGCTTACCTTTCGCGAGCTCCAGGCATCCAAGCGCCTTCCCCCCTCCCCCCCTCTCCCCCCCCACCTCACCTGGACGCCGACATTTGCTGTTTTGCCCTCTGCGCATGCGCAGCGTTTGCGCATGCGCAGAGGGCAAAACAAATGGCGGCACCCAGGCGGCACCCCCCGTCCCGCTTAAAAATAAAAAAATCTGGTCACTTTGTCATTTACTTTCTGACAAGAATTAAAGAATAGCTTAGTTATAAATTTTTTCATGGTCTTACAACAAAAATCTGCCATATTTCTGCATCCCCATGGATCAGATAGCTAATGATAACATCTAAGGATAAAGGAGCTGACAGGTCACAGCATTTCCGTTCTATTCTACAACCCCCATAAAATTATTGTTACTGCTATGGTGGCCATGAAATCCTGAACACCGATCACTCTTGGCCCCATGAATGATTTATTGTATGGGTTTTTAAATTGTGGTTTTTAATGTTTTTTAATGTTTTTATATCTATTGTTTTTAATGCTTTTTATATTTGTTGTTGCATGTGAATTTTTACTGTTGTGAGCCGCCCAGAGTCTCTGTAGAGTGTGCGGCAACTAATAAATAAATAATAAATAAATAAACTTCACTCAATATTACAGTACAGGCTTTGGTGTGAAGACTTGACGCCTCCAGGACAATAAGCTCTAAAGACCCTAACATTTAAGAAGGTGGCATCCAACACAGGTTTTAATTTTTTTTTTGCAAGTCACATAAATTTAATAAATAAAAAAATAAATAAATGAATGAATGAATGAATGAATGAATAAATAAATAAATAAATAAATAAATAAATAAATAAATAAATAAATAAATAAATAAATAAATAAATAAATAAATAAATAAATAAATAAATAAATAAATAAATAAATAAACAAAGTCTTCATTTTGCTTATAAACGTCACCATCACCCATAATAGCAATAGCAATACATTGTTATATTGTCTAGGCTAGGGGATGACTCCTCCTATATTACTTCTCAGGTTTCAAATTTTTTTTAAGAGCTGTAACTATTAGAGGATAACGTTGTAATTTCCTTTAGCCAAGGTTTCTGGTGTTCATTGTTTGTGATTATATTTTTCTCTTTTGTTTTTCTTTGTTGCATTTGTATTTTGGCCTGTGACTGTAAAATAAAAAATTATTATTATGTATGTAGCAATAGCAATAGCACCTAGACTTATATACCGCTTCATAGTGCTTTACAGCCCTCTCTAAGCGGTTTACAGAGTCAGCATATTGCCCCCAAAAATCTGGTTCCTCCTTTTACCCACCTTGGAAGGCGGAAGTCAACCTTTAGCCTAGTGAGATTTGAACTGCCAAATTGCAGGCAGCCGGCAGTCAGCAGAAGTAGCCTGCAGTACTGCACTCTAACCACTGTGCCACTGTGGCTCATAATATGCTGAGGACTACAAAATAATGTGAGGAATGAGGATTCCAGGGGTACAGACACCCATACAGAGACACACATCCCTAACATTTTTTAAAGACAGTGCAATCATAGTTTCATTGCTTTTCAACTAAGTTATGTGTAGCAGCCCTAGGTATTGTGTTACAAAGGCATCTGCAGCTTAGATTTCTCTCAGCGTTTTTTGCCTGGAGCAATGAAGTCCATATCCTCTGCTGGTATGAATTGACAAAATACTGGGGAAATAGAATTTCGGTTTGGTTCAGGAACGCAACCACTTCAAGTAGCTATAACATTTGTCTACCTGATTGGGTAGTTGGACTATAAAGGAGGACCAGGCCAAAACTATATGGATTTAGGACTAGATTCATTTTTCCTCCGGACGAGTAATGGAATCATTTAAGCAATGGTCCCCAAATCAGGAAGGAAGGCTGATCTTTTCTATATTTTCTCTTCAGGCAAAAAGAGAAAAAAATTCACAATGACAATCAATTTTGTTAAGAAAAATACTGTTTTGCTATTCTAGAAAAGCATTGTTTTTCATTTTTAAAAGTTAAACATGAAGTAAATGAATCTGAAAGCTATTTTTATTCTTATGGATGCCCTTTTCTTCTTAAAAGGTGGAAGACTGAATGAAAGTATACAAGCTTGACTGCAGCATAGAAAAATTAAAGAATTGCATAATTAAACTATTAAACAATGAATGAAATAACATGCAACATACATGACATCATAAGAACCAGAAAGCATGATTAGCATACTTAGCCTCCCTAATAAAACAGAAGCATATTTTACAAATAATTTAATTTCTTTGCAAAGAAATTGAGTTTTGGTTAAAAGAGATGTCAGCACCATAGCAAAAGATGTGTTGTACTCACATAAGTATCTTTGACTTAATGGTATCCTTGCATACAAACCTTTGAAGCAGATCTTACAACCACTTCAGTCAAAGATAAAAACCCTAAACCAATATAATGTTAAAGCTAATTTCAGATGGTTGATACAATATGAAAGTACCACAAGGTCTTATTAAGCTGTACAGTAAAGTTTTATAGAAAATGTTCAATTTTTAAGGAGATATTACAAGTAATATAATTTGGAAGTCTATTTTCTAGAGAATTTAGGAAGTCTGCAAGTTTGCCATAATATAATCTATTGACAATATTTGCAGTTTTGTGGACCCTCTGACCTGACCACAATAACTAATGTAGGATATCTAGCAACCAATGAATGTTCAACTCTATGGATTAAAAAGAGAAGCCTTCTGGAAAAACAAACAATATTCCACTTTCTTAATTTCAGAGAGAACAACCGAATGAACTGGAAAAATTATGGAAAAGATGAAAATAAAATAAGAAACTGTGACAACTAGGTGAATGGTGGGAAAAATCTGCAGTTTTCCAAAGGAGGACGATCAATAATTGCCAAAATAATTCAATCTAAAAAACAATTATCAGTGACATCCTTTCACATTAGATTTGTTCAGCAATCTATCATAAATCTTTTTATTTTTATTTATTTAATTTTTGCCCTTACGCAATAGTGATTTGCAATAGGTTGCTACAGTTTGGGATGCTAAGCTTGCAATATAAGATTAAGAGAGTCTCAAACTGTCTGGGCAAATGAGAGATGTACTTACGAATCTGGCAAATCTCCAAGACTCTGTTGCCAGAATAATGAAGAAACCCTGAGAATCAGCATGACAAATTAAGAATTAAGAAAGAAAAACAAGAAGAAGAAAGACAGTTTAGCACTTCTTCATGAAACCTTCCTGCTTAGATTTATTTTCCCAAAAACATACAATTGATATAATTAACTACTGGGCTATCGGAGAGCTTAATAAGTTTTTGTTTTTAAAAAGATGCTTTAAGAGCTTTTAATCATATGTTTTTTTTAAAAAAATCACATTGATAGATTTAAAACTTAAAATGGTAAATACATTCTCAAACTGAGCTTGACTGCTAGTGATTTCATGGACTTGGAAATGATTTGTTGCTCCTTCCTTCCTTCCTTCCTTCCTTCCTTCCTTCCTCCCTCCCTCCCTCCCTCCCTCCCTCCCTCCCTCCCTCCCTTTCTTTCTTTCTTTCCTTCCACTCAGGTTGGTGAATTTTCCCAGTGGTCCCTCCTTTCAAAAATACTAATCAGATTCAAATCCTGCTGATCTTTTTCAAAATCAACTAACCTGGATTTATTTTAGAGTATTGAGAAATAATTGTCTGGACTCTGTTTGCTTTTCCCTTTAGACACAAAGCCTTTTCTTTTAATCTTATGTTCCAAGGTAAAATTTGAGAAAACCTCCCAACAACAGGCCTTCAGAACTTGGCTGCTCCTTCTATATAAGGGAAAAGGGGGAGATCTTCAACAGTTTCAAAACGGCAGGTGCAAATGAGTGATGGAAGCACTCCATCACTTTATAACATGCACTATATGCATGCAAATAAAAGGAGTGGAGAATAATTATAAAAATTGTAAAAATGACAATGTTGACTCTTTCTGTAGATGCTTGTCACATTGGGTAACATCTTTTTCAGAGATTTTCTGATGTCATTGTTGGGGAGATTATTCTGTGATTAAGACAAATATTTTGCCTGGAATGTTAATTTTGCTTCTGAGAATATCAGTTTTGATATCTGACGTACCAATTAAACAATGGGAGAAAGACGTATCTAAATTTATGTGGCGGGGGGTTGGTTAAATCACAAGTCAAATGTGTCATGTGTACAAGGTGTCACAAGATGCAAAAGAAAGAGGAGATTTGGATTTACTTGATTTGAAGTTATATTTTGCAGCTTGTTGTTCAGTTTGGATGAAAGAGTGGGTGGTACTGAGCAATAGAAGATTATTGTGGTTAGAAAAACACAATTTGAGGTTTAGGTGGTGTGGTGATCTATGGTACGATAAAGCTAAGGCTAATGTAGATTACAAAAATAATTTTGTCAGATGTGACATGTAAACCAAGGTTGGGTCTAAAATATGTCTGTGACTTTCATCACAAGAAGCATATAATAGAAGATGTTTCTTATTTTCTAATCTAGCCAACATCCATACTATTTTCTGAAGACCGTCCTATAAGCAAAGTCCAGTTCTTCATGCTTCATGACTATCCCAGGCTGTTTTTGTTCGATTTCTTCATGGTTCCCAGTAGCAGTGGGTTGCTCCTGGTTCGGCCCGGTTCAGCAAGGGAGGCTCCGCCCACCTGCCTGGGACGCTTCTGCGCATGTGCAGAAATGTCGTGTGTGCGCGCTCATGAGCGAACCGGTAGCGACGGGGTTTAGAACCCACTACTGGTTTCCAGGCTGTTTCTCACAATCCTGAAGCCCTAGTACAGGGGTGGCCAAACTATGGTTCTTTGAGGACCTGTGGACTTCAACTCCCAGAATTCCTGAGCTAGCCATGCATGCATGGCTAGCTCAGGAATTCTGGGAGTTGAAGTCCACAGGTCCTCAAAGAACCATAGTTTGGCTACCCCTGCGCCTAGTATTTCATGTCAGCCTTCTGCACCTATACTAAGTCAGATCCTCCTTAACTTCTGAGCTCAGACAAGGTCAGCCAGTGAGAAAAGTGAAGGTGATCTTGGAGGTGCATAACAGTGGTGAGGTAGATAATGACTTCACTTTGTCCTCCCTCGTGAGACTAAGGTCTCATGTAACCCACTAAAGTCAGGCATGTGAACCTTAGAGACCCTCTAAAAACTTGCTGTTAAAAATAATTGCTCATATCAGAAATAAAACAATGAAATATATGGAAACGAAAAATATGGGCTTATGTGCAGCACTTACGTTTTGAAGGGGGAAATGTGTTTTAGACAGTATAAGGGCACTTGCATAGCATCTGTCAGCCCGTATTATTATTGCAACTGGATTTAATTTATTTATCTTCAATGAAATGCAGTTTTGATCTTCTTTTGCTTAGCTTTGCCCACTTTGGGGAGTGTGGCCTCTGGTCCATTACTCAAAGTTCAAATCCAGTCTTTAATCCCAGAAGATTGTGAATCACTGGTTCCCCCTCTGGCCTGGTGGAGGAGACGGTTGAAGTCAAATTCAATTCCCTTCTCAATTGGCACCTATACATAGAGAGAGAGGGAGGAGAAAAACCGCTTTCTCCTTCACCTCTGCACCGTCCCTTGCATCCTGGATCCCTTTGAAAAGAAGTGATGATTTAAAAATATAGGTTAATGAAAAGAAAATCCTAACCAAGAAAAGTTAATCAGAACCATATTGGATTCTACCTCCCTTTAGCATTTATTTTTTAAAAAAATCAAAGCCCATGAAAATGTAATCTTTTGTGCTCACACAGAAGAATGTGGCGGTCTCAAAGAGCATGTTTATTTTTCAAACAAAAGAGAGACAAGCCACCGGTGCAGTTCTACTCCTTCCAATGTCTTCATTGCGGTCTAATTAATCAAGTCAAAATGAATTTTAGAAAACAGTAACCTTTTGCCAAATACATAAAAGAGATGTCTACTGTTGACATTTAAATAAACAATGCATTTAGGGCAAGGTTTGTTTGGGAATGGGGGGGGGAGGAAGAGCTTTTGCTGATTCAGAGCTTTTTTGCAAAAAAAAAAAAAAAATTCCCACCCATCATTTTCTTACAGAGACTAAATATAAATGTATCAAGTACTTCATCATCAACACGTCAATCTAAGAGGCTGGTGAGATAATAATAATAATAATAATATGCTTTTGATCAACAGTTCTTGTCTGGGTTTTGAGTTAATTGGGTTTCAGTCCCATGGGTTTCAATGGGTGCACACACACACTTGGAGAGACATCTATATTCACGCAGAAATTACAGCAATCCTTGATCAGTTTCGGAAACGTTTGAGAACTCTTGGATAAACACTGACAATCTCCACAATTCAGTTCAGTTCATTAAATAGCCATCTTCGTTAACAACATTAGCAATAGCACTTAGACTTATATACTGCTTCATAGTGCTTTACAGGCCCCTCTAAGCAGTTTACAGAGTTCAGCCTATTGCCCCCAACAATCTGGGTCCTCATTTTACCCACCTCGGAAGGATGGAAGGCTGAGTCAACCTTGAGCCGGTGAGATTTGAACAGCTGAACTGCTGAACTGCAGTGCTGCACTTTAACCACTGCGCACCTCGGCTCTATGATCATCGAATCATCAGATTATTTATTGGGAACATACTGCATTTTTTAAAACAAATACTATTGACGGTGCTTTATTTCTGATAGGGATGACAGAATCTATAAATTCTAATCCATCCCCTGGGGAGGAGGGAATTCATTTGTTTGTACACTAGTTTACATTTAAAAGAAAAGGACACTGCTATTTATACATGTCATTGTGCTCCTTGTTTATTCAAACTAGAGCTTGATATTTGCATCAGAATGGCATTCAAACTTTACCAAAAAAGCACATTTTTTTTTCATGAAGCAAAAAAGTTGCACCTTTTAGCCCTGTGTAAACATTCTGACATTAACCTATCAAGCTCCAAATAGTCTGGAACAAGAACTAACCATGATCTGAATAAATATCTAGCTTATTTGTATTCCACTAGAAAACAACATAGCAATAGCACTTATATACTGCTCCATAGTGCTTTACTTTCTGAATGGTTGACATATGTCAGCATTTTGTCTCCAACAATCTGGGTCCTTATTTTACCAGCCTCAGAAGGATGAAAGGCTGAGTCAACCTATATATAGTAAACTATAAATAATATATATAGTTTTTTTATACTTCACAATTGCTAGATTTCTATATTTGGAGCTTTTCTAATGTAATAAAGCTAGCTTATCAAGAGCCATATCCTTGAGTTTTTTTATGAAAGATATCTAGTTTCAACGTCAATCTGGGAGAAACCTGCCTCTAGGTCAGTGGTTCTCAACCTACCTAATGACACGACCCGCGACCTGTCCCCACGCTCCCGCCGCGACCAACCCTGCTGCCGCCATTTGGGTTCTTTTACCCTCTGCACATGCGCAAAGCATTCTGCGCATGCGCAGAGGGTAAAAGAACCCAAATGGCGGCATCTCGGCGAAGTCTCCCGACCCCTGTGAAAGGGTCATTCGACCCCCAAAGGGATCACGACCCCCAGGTTGAGAACCACTGATAGGTATTAAGACCATCAGAGCAGAGCCTTCTCCCATCTTACCAGTGTTAGAAATATGTTTATTAACAACGAAGCAATTTTTCACTGATTTCACCTTGGATTTCCCTTCTTAAACGACAACGGCCTTTTGTAGACAATAGATC
Organism: Diadophis punctatus similis; assembly: GCA_023053685.1. Classification (NCBI taxonomy): domain Eukaryota; kingdom Metazoa; phylum Chordata; class Lepidosauria; order Squamata; family Dipsadidae; genus Diadophis; species Diadophis punctatus. The sequence goes on from JALIGW010000015.1 coordinate 9,816,479, forward strand.
GATTTCTTCTGGAATTGGGTGGTGGGGGATGATTCCAAGTCAACTGTTTGACATGCGGTGGTAATCTCTCGACAGTCTTCCATTTTTTTTTTGTATTTTCTGCATTCTTATTTTAGCTGATTTGGATGCATAGCTGTCGAAAGAAAAGACAAATTAATTTAAATAACAAGTAAATAATATGGAACATGCCTCCATCAGCTCAGTATCATTGCAGATTGGTATTGACTGGATCCTAAAGAATTGGACCGAAATACCAATTGCTTGAGTAGATTAAGTTTCTTAACTTAATGGATGGATGAGCAATGATGGATTATTTAATTCAATGTGAACTTGAACAACCTTTTGGCTCATTATAGGCTCATAAGAATTTCTTCCAAAACATACAGCCAAATTACTCCAAGTCAGTAATTACCAGCAAGATCCCACATGGTATGCACATGGTCCCACTGGAAAAAGGGGAAAAGAGGCTCATGTTGCCCTTTTCAAACATGGTTTGAAATGTTTGGCTATTTTGAGCAGGCCACAAAAGAAGAGCAGGAGAAAAAGCCCAGCATCTTAACAAAACAGAATCTGATAGAAGTGCGGAGGCATTTTTCCCATTCTTCAGAACTCCCTCAACTTGATTTGAGCACAGATATTTTGTATTTTTTTTCCTTTGTTGTTGTTAGTTGCGAAGTTGTGTCCATTCCATCGCGACCCCATGGACAATGTTCCTCCAGGCCTTCCTGTCCTCTACCATCCCCCGGAGTCCATTTAATCTCACGCTTACTGCTTCAGTGACTCCATGCAGCCACCTCATTCTCTTCTTCTTTTGCCCTCAATCTTTCCCAGCATTAGGCTCTTCTCCAGTGAGTCCTTCCTTCCCATTAGGTGGCCAAAGTATTTGAGTTTCATCTTCAGGATCTGCCCTTCTAAAGAGCAGTCAGGGTTGATCTCCTCTAGGACTGACCAGATTGATCGCCTTGCAGTCCAAGGGACTCGCAGGAGTCTTCTCCAGCACCATAGTTCAAAGGCCTCAATTCTTTGGCGCTCAGCCTTTCTTTCCTAGGCTATCCTATTACTTTCCAAAGCACAATGTGACTTCGCAGTACTTGATAACCATCTCATTGGGTGAAGGTTGTCAGAGGCCAGTTTCATTTCTCAATCATCTACTTAGCCAAGGTGTGTGGGTGTGACTCTGCAAGTGTGTTTTAATGCATTATTTATACTGTATCTTACAGGTAAGAGTGTTATAGTTCCAGTAAGTGAAATGCTGAGAATGAGAAAGAGGTTTACTGAGCATTCGGTTTTACAGAGAATAAGATTATAATATTGCTTATACCGTATACAATATAAACCACAGTTTTATTGGAAACCAACAATAAATTACACCTATCACTTCACATGGAAATTAGCAATAGTCTTTGATCTGGGTCTACAGCTAATTGTTTGAACTTTCTACCATGGCTGTATTAAGCCATATTATTAAACCAAAAGTCATGGTTTATTAATCACAGTGGGAACAGCATGGCAAAGATAAATAAAGTGTGTTGTGACTTGGCTTGATAAATGAACTCTGTTATTGATAGACAGGAGTTCAGACAAGGAACTAAACCTGACATATTTTCATGCAAAGTTTATGATCTCTTAATCAACCTGCAGTCTCCTTCTTTTCTTCAACTCTCACCTATAGAGTATCATGGTTCTCATCAAATCCATCGTAAAAAAGAGGAACCAACAAAGAAGAGAAGAAAACAAAAGGAGGAGAGGGAGAGAGGGAGGAAGGAAGGAAGGAAGGAAGGAAGGAAGGAAGGAAGGAAGGAAGGAAGGGGGATAGATACAGCAGAGAAAGCCAAAGGAAGAATGGGAAAGAGGAAAAGGAGGAAAGAGGAAAGAAAAATGGGGAAGACAGGAGATAGTGGGAAGGAAAATGGGAAGGGAGAGGGGTAGGTAGAAAAAGAAAGAGGGAGATCTAAAGAGCAAGAAAGAATCCCTATTGTTTCATGTATGCGGTCTTACTGAAATGAGAGCCCAGGAGAAGGAACTGGGAACATTCTCTGAAGCTCTGCCTCATTGTTTACATGTCCTTTCAAAAATAAAGGTGGGTTGCCTTGTGGTATGGTTATTCTGCATTCACAATAGCCCTGGGGATCTCCCTGACACAGGCAAGGCTGGAATTTGCTTCTTAACGTAGACCAGGTTTTCCGACCATTTTTCGACTCGCACAGATCCACATGGTGTTGTTTTGGTTCATTTAGGAGAAGCAGGACAGAGTTCCAGAGGGGAAATGTATAGTGTTCTCAAGAATCTTTGGTTTCAAAGCTGGGCAGGTCTCCTGAATTTTGGGGTGGCTCTTCTCAAAGACCTCCTGTTGTGGACACCCTCGAGTAGCCTGTTAGCTGCTTCAGGAGACCATTTGTTTTTGTAACGTGATGCAAATAAAGATTTTTATTAAAGAAAATAGAGGAGTAGAAGCCCAAGGGGTCTTGTCCTCCAACATCAATGGGCAGTGGAATCTGTTTAACTTGTAGTGTACGGAGTCAAAGCTTTGACCATAGAAAGCTTATAACATTCCTTGTTTGCTTTCTGCTGTGGCCCATTCTTGTTCCAGTTAGAAATCTTGCTTATTTTTGGTGGTGAGAAAACATGATCTTCTAATAACAGTCAAGTAATTATGTTTATGATGGAAGCAATCTGCTGACAATTAATACAATAAAATCTAAATAGAGAGTAGAGGCATCTTTCCCAAAATGCTTGGCAAAGCAATATGGCACCTATAGCAGTCATGTATAAAGTGACCAGATTTTTTTTTAAGCGGGACATGGGGGGGGGCGGGGGGCGGGGCCGCAATTTGAGTTTTGCCCTCTGCGCATGCGCAGAACGCTACGCATGCGCAGAGGGCAAAAGACGGCTAATAACAGCATCCAGGTGGGGGGGGAGGCGGGAGGCCTTTCCTCGCCTCCCGCCTCCCCTTCGGAAGCCGGCAGTGGCTTGGGCTGGCTTGCGAAGGGGAGCTCTCCTCCTCCCTCCCCCCCCCGCCCGCCCGGGGGTCCCGCGCCGCCCACTGACCTCGCAAACGTCCTTGAAGGCTGCGAGAAGCGGAGCACGGCCCAGCCGGACATCGGCCTCACCTTCCCTCACGGCCCTGGCACCGCGGCCGCTGCTTTAACGCGACCCACTCGCCGGAGGACGGAGCGCCCGGAAGCTGGCCGTCGGGCCTGCGCTTCACATCCGGCGCGGGGTGATGACGTCGCGCGAGGGACTTTTTCCCGCCCTCGCCTTCAGCAGCATCTCAATTTAAGCTCGTAGGTGACCAGACGTCCCGTTTTGAGAGGGCCTGCTGCTGCTGCCCAACCTGGCCGTCCTCGAGTGCCTACAGGCCCGATTTTTTGAAAGAATGCCCTAGTCGGGCATTGTTTTAAAAAATCGGGACTTTTTAAGAGGGCGGGCGGGACGTGGGACAAATGGTGAAAAAGCGGGTGCGTCCCGCCAAAATCGGGACGTCTGGTCACCTTAGTCATGTACTATGGAACTTCTCTTAGGGCCTATCGGCTTTCTTGCATCTATAACAGTGTTGGTGAACCTTTTTGGCACTGAGTGCCAAAACAGGAGTGCGAGCGCACGCAGAGCAGCAGCAGAAACCGGAAGAGCAGCTCTCCGGCGTGCACGCATGCGAGCGCCGGAAAATGGAAGAGCAGTACCCTGATGCACATGCACGGGCCTGGTAGCTGAGCTTCCGGTTTCTGGCAGCGCACACGCGCCGGTCACCTGGTCTTCCGTTTTCTGGCACGCATGCGAGTGTGAAGACCAGCTGGCATGCCAGAACCCAGAAGAGCAACGGGCGACGGCTGGCATGCCCGGAGAGATGGCTCTGTGTGCCACTTCTGGCCCGCGTGCCATAGGTTCGCCATCACGGATCTATAACATTTGTCATCAGATGGGGCAAAGGTTACAGCAAATTTTTTTGCATCATTTTTATATGAGCCACTTTGGTGCAGTGGTTAAAGGCACTGGGCTAGAAATATAGAGTCCAGAAGACCTAGTTCTACCCTGGCCACAAAGGAAGCTGTATGACCTTATGCCAGTCACCCTCCCTCTCTCTAGGATGGAAACAATGGCAATTCCCTGAGTAAATCATTGTCAAGTGTCCACAGGATGGTATAAATGCGGGCTAGTTGCCTAACTCCCAAAATGGCATCCTGTGACCATGTGGGATGGAGGGCTGGCCATTGGAACCTCAAATCTGGTTCATAAAGTACCTTTATTTGGTTGTAACTTTGAACAGTAACTAAATCAAGGAATACCTACAGTGTGTGAATATATTCCTTATCAAGGTTCCCAAAGTATTTTCCTTTCTCTGAAGTGTTTACATCTCACTCACCCTGAACATGTTTTTGAATTGCTGTGTATGTTTCTTGATCATGAGGACAGTTCCAAATGAAGATCGATCAACTTCAGCACCATCATGGTGAAAGCTTGCAAGCATGATCTATCAGCTTTTGATAGTCCCTCAGCTCAAGTATTATGCTTCTGAGACAGCAAAAGGATAATGTATAGCTTTGGTCCTAGAGCAGGGGTCTTCAAACTTGGCAACTTTAAGACTTGTGGACTTTAACTCCCAGAATGGCTGGAGAATTCTGGGAGTTGAAGTCCACAAGTCTTAAAGTTGCCAAGTTTGAAGACCTCTGTCCTAGAGGATTTCTGTCTGGAAACAATGGTAACCTTAACCATGGAACAGACATTCTTCTCCTTGCTAAACCAGAGCTAATGTGAATACATGAGTTTCTTCATTCAGACATCTGCTAATCAAATATTTACCTCTGGACCGCTGATATGAAAAGATAACTGAAGTCTAAGCAATTACTTTGCTTGCTTTGTGGTTGTTAATTTGGTGTTTTAACAAGGGGAAGCCATCAATTCATTTGTTAAAAAAAGAAAATGGTATTGTATAATGATTTGCATCTTGTCAAAAGCTCCTATTACAAGGTTTTGTTTCCCTCCTCCCGCCCATTCCTAATGTAATAAAACAGCTTTTGAGGGCTGTATGCTTATTCTTTTTTAAAGTTCTGGACATAAAGCTTATCTGCAAAGTTCAGCAGTATGCTTTATCAGCTAATGGATGTAAACTACAGCCTAGTATTGAAATGACTTACGCACATATAAACATTGTCTCCATAAGAAAACCAAGACAGTGGTTGAGGCCTGAGTATTATGCTACATGTTATCTCACGATACATTACTTAGTTGAATGAAAACATATCATGTATGAGTGCTCAAAAGAAAGCAACTCAATAGTGTTGGTCACCAGCCTACAACAATATCATATAAATCAAATATAATAACCAGTCAAACTGTGGCTTATCAGACATGACCAAACTACACAACCAGTTGAACTAGAGAAATTGAAATGTATAGGCGTCAGACAAGGAGAAAGTCTTCAAAATACAAACATATTAAGTTGGAAAAAAAGAGGTTTGGGCTGTGAAAAAATTAGGGTAGCTACACTGGATAAAGTTTTCTTTCATTTTCTTTATTTCAGGTGAAGTTTTTGATAAAAATACCTGAAATTTTTCCCAATTATAAATGATTATATCATTTACGTTCTGAAATATTTTGTTACTTTTCAGGTTTTTAGACTTACAAGGAAAATTTAAAATGGCTGCCTCCTTAGAGTTGCATCAAAAACAAAGAGCAGTGATTTAATTCCTTGTTGCTGACGGGGAAACCCCTGTGAACATTCACAGATGATTATAAAATGTGTTTGAGGACAATACTTTAGATTATAGCCCCATGAAAGAGGGTTTGAGAGGCAAACATTATTCCAGTGACGAGGAAGTGAAAACTGCAGTGAAGAAGTGGCTCAAAGAACAGTCAACAAAATTTTACGAGGCAGGGATACATACTCTCATTCGAAGGTGGAACATTGCTATTGAGAGAAACGGTGACTATGTTGAGAAGTAGGGATGTGATCCACAGAGGACCAGCTTCATTTTGATGTATGCTACATGTTCCTGTGTTGGTAATTATACCTGTCCTAAAGAAAATGTCATTACTTTTTGACTCACCCTCGGACTATTATTCATCTAAGGTTTGAGCATCTATATGCAATACATTTAGCTACATAATTAATGAGGTATAATATTTTTAGGAAGTCTCCCAGCCTGATACAAACAAATACAAAATAATTATCTACTCAATTCACATGTCATACAGCATATATAACTTGCTTTTTAGCATCTGTATGGACATGTCCATACAATTTCTTGGGAACAATTTCAGAAGTATTTTCCACTGTTTTTTTCCTATGGCTGAGAAGGAATGACCAAGCCCAAGATCACCAAGTTGGTTTCAGGCCCAGGACTGACCTATCCCTCAAATCTCCCAGATTCAGCCCGCTGCACCAACCTGAATAGTTAACCTTTGTCAGGAAGGCATTATCTAAGGCTGCAAGAATTCCAAAGCCCTTTCACAACTGGTCACCAAATTCTACTTTTTAAAAGAGAATAAATGGAAAATGTCTCAGGGAGTCATATTAACTGTACCTAATCTAATCCTGAAATCAAATCAAGTCCTAGATTTACTCACTTATTGGTCCCTGAGGGCTGTGGTCCCTGGCGCATACATTTTCAGCTCTCAGATGAACTTATTGCTTTACATTGCTGAGTTTCAAACCTACATTGAGTAAAGCCACATAGATAAATAAGTCACTTTACTGTGAGATGGGAGGTTATATGAATGTGATTGATTGAATCAGTTGACTTATAGCTTCTTTTCACGACTATACTTTACAATGTTAATCAAAATTCAAATCTATCTTTGGGACTTGAACATCTATTTGGGGACCATTGTTATTATTTCTGCATGCACTGCATATTAATCCATGCACTGAGTAACCCATCACATTCCTGATTTTAAAAAAATAATAGTTTTTAGACACCTAACAATGGAATGGAATGGAATGGAATGGAATGGAATGGAACCAGGTAGGATGGGGTGGGGTGGGGTGGGGTGGGTGGGATGGGATGGATGGGATGGGATGGGACAGCTCCAATGTGCAACCTCCACATTTGAGTCCATTTGATATAATGATTGAGTCAGGAAAATGTCATCTGCACCGCAGTGAAACATTTATTTATTTATTTATTTATTTATTTATTTATTTTGTTATTCTTATATGCCGCCCAACTCCCGAAGGACTCAGGGCGGCGTACAACAGGAAAAAATACAAGAATAATCAAAATACACATAATTAAAAAAACGAGTACAAATTTTTAAAAACAGTATTAAAACAACAACATCCATTCAACATCATATATACTTGGGGGGTGATCTCAGGTGGATTAAGCTGTCCCCCCTACCTGCAGGAAAAGCCATGTTTTAACAGCTTTTCGGAAGGCCAGCAGAGTGGGGATGGTCCGGGTCTCGGGGGGTAGTTGGTTCCAGAGCACGGGGCCGGCCACAGAGAAGGCTCTCCCCCTAGGGCCCGCCAGCCGGCATTGCTTGGCCGACGGGACCTGGAGGAGGCCAACTCTGTGGGCCCTAACCGGTCGGAGGGAAGTATGAGGCAGAATGCGGTCCCGAAGATATCCTGGTCCTAAGCCATGAAGGGCTTTAAAGATGGTGATCAACACCTTGAATTGGACCCGGAGACCGATGGGCAACCAATGCAGCTGGCGGAGTATTGGTGTCACGTGGGTGTACCTTGGCACACCCACCACAGCATGCGCAGCCGCATTTTGCACCAGCTGAAGTCTCCGGATACTCTTCAAGGGTAGCCCCATGTAGAGCGCATTGCAGTAGTAGAAGCAAACATATGCTTCTACATTCTGGAAAGCAAGAAATTATAGGAATATATTAGAAACATTACATCTTTGCTTTTAGAAGGCGATTCTACTGCAGAATACATTTATTCTAGTTCATCAGAACATCACATTTCCATCATGGTCTTATCTTTGCTTGAACAACTGCTTTTAATTAACCAAAGTAATGGTCTATTTATGTCTCTGTGCATTTTCCTCATTGCAACCTATATTATCCATTCCATGTTTTCCAAAGGGCACCTTTGTAAAGGATTATTTGAAAGAATTGAAATTTTATCCCTTTCAGGCAGAAGCAAATTCTTTATCAGTAATTAATTGTTTGGGGGCAGAAATATATGTTTGGATGTAATATATAAAGCATTACACAACAGTTAAGCTTGCTGTCAGAAGGTACATCTTTACAGCTCAGACTGAAAGAATAATATTCTTTATTCAATAAATCCAAATTTTTTACTCTTCTTTCAGATTAGATTCAATGCAGCTAAATTTTTGGCCTGGAGCAGAAGATATTAGGAGAAGCTTATGAGCTGCTTGCCTCTGAAGTCTGGTTCTTGTAACTACAGTATGATGTTCATGAACGTAGAAATGCTATTTTTAAATGACTGTGGCTTTTATTTATGACTTTACTATTTTTAAAAGATATAGGCAGGATTCACCCAATTTGGTAAGCCACAATTAAAAAAAACATTGTTTCTTAAATAATTGGCTATGCTTAGTTAGCACAAGCGGCCAAAAGTCAAGCAACCCATATTATACCTCAGAAGGTCTTCACCTTATGTTTAGCAATAGCTGACCATCCTGAACAGCCTCACTCCCATTATCGATCCACTGAAACCAAAATATCCCAGATAACTCACAAAAGATCCTCATCCCTAAATAAAAGGATCTTTTTAACTCTTTTTCACTTGGAATCTCAAGGTTGGCAATAGCTGATCTCCCAGCCTGATCTCCCAGCCTGATTTCCTAATGTTCATACCTAAAACAAACTTTTAACACTCTTTTTCACTTGGAATCTCTAGTTTGGCAATAGTCGATCTTCCAGCCTGATTTCCTTTGCATGGTGGATGAGTAGGGATCCAAAATGTTACATTTGTTGATCACCCTCATGAATTATATTTGAGGGCATGGAAGTGAAGAAATAGGTCTCTCAACAAGAGTTCAGTGTATGATGGCTATATCCTTCCTTCTAAGAATTACTTCTTTTTTCTGAGAAAGTTCTAGCACAAGATTGGGTGATGTTCGTGTTATTTCTGGACCATTCACAAATGTAAGTATGTGGTATGTGTTGGCATGTGTCTTTGTATGAAGGCTTCTCTTCCTTCACAGCTGTGGAGTCCAACAACAATAGACTCTAGGAAGAAAATAATTCAGATACTTCAATTTTCACAACCTATGAAGAAGAGGTGAGCCCCAAAACATCTGGGGTATCATCTAAGGAAATATGTTGTCAAAGAAAGCTGACATGATTGTCAAGTTAAGAAAGATTTTTGTCTGGCACATTGCCACAAGTAGGCTAAAAAAAATGGGGGGAGAATTTTAAGTGCATCTGAAAGTCAACGGACAAATGCCAGAAAAAAGCAAGTGGAAACTTTCAAAGGGAATATTGTTGGAAGGTTAAGGGAGGGAAGCATTAACCCTGAGTGAAAGGAGATTCACCCAGCTACCCCCAACACACACACACACACACACACACAGAGAGAGAGAGAGAGAGAGAGAGAGAGAGAGAGAGAGAGAGAGAGAGAGAGAGAGAGAGAGAGAGAGAGAGAGAGAGAGAATGTGTGAGAGGATTACACAGTTGCATACTGAAAAAACCACCCATGCTGTTGATATATGTTACATTCACTGGCTGTGTTTTCAGTGACCTTAAGAGTGGCCATACCTTGAGCATTCATTTGGTGTGAGCATAATGGCCTTTCTTCTGCTGCTGAGAACAGAGATAGTGAGGGAACCATTTTGGAAGGGTTCAGCCTATCACATTCAGCCACTAGCCTGAGAAGATTCTGTCCTTGCCGGTTTTGAACATGCCTTAGAAGCAATATATAATTAGTGTCAGCTCAAAAAAAAATAAGTCTGTTTTATGTACATTGTTGTCATTCAGTTTGATGGATCAAGAAATGCTTTCGACTTCCGGTGGAAAAGAAATCGTTTTGGAATGTTTCCCCTTGTGATTTTTATTAAAGTGTGGGAAGCCAATGAGCCTGCCCACCGCTGGGGAGGTACCCAGAAACATTTCTCAGCCATCTTGTAAGAAAAGTAAACACGAGTCAGGCAAGCCATCCAGGAGAATTTCATCAAAATGTTCAGAAGGCATTTCATTTCCATTCAGCTGAAGAAAAATAAGTTGAAAATAAAAGAATACACTTTAGTACAACAGACTCTTTTGTTTCTCATCCCCTTCCCCCTCCCCACGCACACACACACACACACACACACAAAACCCTAGTCATTTTTGAAACCTTCCAGTATTGAGAACAGGTCACATGTGAAGGCAAATAAAGTAGTAGCAAATCTGTAGAAAGGAGTTTAATAAACTCCTTATTGCATCTTTTTCAGCTGTGAAACTTCTTCTTCTTCTTCTTCTTCTTCTTCTTCTTCTTCTTCTTCTTCTTCTTCTTCTTCTTCTTCTTCTTCTTCTTCTTCTTCTTCTTCTTCTTCTTCTTCTCCCCCTCCTCCTTCTCCTCCCTTTATTGGTACTCAGTGCATACACAGGGCCACCCTAGCATTGTTCTCTGTGTTCCTGCTCCAAATAATTATATTCTAAGGGTTCCTCAAAAACTGCCTTAAGTGCCTTGACCACCTGAGGACTAAAATTCAAGAACCCTATGAGAATGTGCTGAAACTCATCCTCTTCTTACTTGAAAGAAAAAAATACCACATAGAATTTTATAAAAGCATTGCTGGGGGAGGGACACAAAATGAACTTTTATTATTTTTTTCTATATCATTTGATCCTGGAGCAAAGCCTCCAAAACTGCCTTGTGCTGAAGGTTGCTATCTCAACGTAACGATCTCAAGGCTTAAGGAAAACGCTGGTTTGGATCTATGAAATCAAGCAGAAAGATGTATTTTTCATAGTAATTAGAAGAGGCTTGTGGCTATGTGAAACATATACATAGAAGTCTCTTTTGGCTCTTCCTGTCAGTTTTGTGGAAGGCAAAATCAGAGTAGTGCAAGCAATGGTCTTTCCAGATCTAATGTATGGTGCGTAACCTGGGTATTTAGAAAAAGTGAAAGCAGGAAGATGGATGCTTTTGAATTATAGCTTTCAAAAAAGTTACTAATGGAACTCAAGTGGGAGAAGAAACAATCAATCAGTTCTGGAAGAACTAGACTGATCTCCTTAAGGAGATGATTAGCAAGCATCTAATCATCCAGTGATCCAGTCCTATGTTTTGGACATGTTCTGCATGGAGATAGACTACAAAAGATAGACTATGCTTGGCAAGGTTGAGGAAATTGAAGGAGGGGAAGACAATAGATAAAATGAGTAGGTGGGAGGATGAAGATTATTAGAATGGCTCTGGAGGAACTCAGGATGGGTAAAGAAAGAGGAAATTGTCTATAAAGTCAACATGAGTCAGCCTTATTCCGTAGAGTCTAATTAACAAACTACTGTAAGTATTAGTATGCAATACTTTAGTCTACTATTTTGTCTGAAAATGTATGGAAACCATACTTTAAAATTACTATTCCTTATATTACAACATTTAGAGGATTTGCATCTTCAAAACATTGCCCAAAGAATGCAACAGGGGGGAAAATACACATCCTCTCCCTTTTATATTTTGACAATTTCCCATATTCAAAATTCATAAATATAAACTTTAAAAAAACCTTAAATACAATTGTTTATATCAATAGCATAGCTTCTTCTGAGATCTTTTGGCGAGGGGGAGAATTTTGATCTGGGAAAAATGAGCGTTGGATGCTAGAATTCGTGCTGCTAGGAAATTTGGTAGGACGAAACATCCAAAACCTTCCTGATGGAACACATAATGAATTGCTTTCATTTCCCTTTTAGCGGTATTGCACACATGCACATATACACACACAACCACACGCCATCAAAGAGTTAGGAAAAAGGGTGAGAACCAAAGCTGTGAGAACACATATGTCAAACAGCACTGAATATTCATAGTTATAAGGCACATTCAGGATTAAGGTTAGGAGGACAGGAAGTTATAGATAAAGCTAATTAGTTATTCCATCCAGTATTCTCTGTGCCTAATAGCTACAGTTCCCAGAATGACAGGCAAATATCTTTCATATCACTTCATAGCCGAATCTTTGCAATAGCAATATCAGGGACTGTTAAATTCTACTGGCCAATTATACACTGTTCAGTCTGATTGTTTGTGCATCAAGTCTGGGCTGAAAACTGATGCACATGTTTGTTTTCGTGGCTATGCCTGGAATGTTCAGAGGTCTTCTCCACCTGTCTGGAACCCGCACTACATATCGGACATTAATACAATTGAGAGAGTCCAGAAATACTTCACAAGAACAGTCCTCAACTCCGCAACAAAATTCCACCAGACTTGAAATCTTAGGCTTAGACAACTTAGAGCTACGTCGCCTTCGATCTGATCTAAATGTAGTTCATAAAATCATCTGCCACAATGTCCTACCTGTCAATGACTACTTCAGCTTCAACCGCAACAATACACGAGCACACAATAGATTCAAACTCAATGTAAACCGCTCGAAACTCGACTGCAGAAAATACGACTTCAGCAACAGAGTAATCAATGCCTGGAATGCACTACCTGACTCTGTGGTTTCTTCCCCAAACCCCAAAAACTTTAACCTTAGACTGTCTACAGTCGACCTCACCCCATTCCTAAGAGGTCTGTAAGGGGTGTGCAGAAGCGCACCATCGTGCCTACCGTCTTTGTCCTATTGTCTAATTTTTACCTATACATACTTTGCTTTTGTTTATGTTTATATCATACCTGTTATCTTGTACACTTGTTGACAAAATAAATAAATAAATAAATAAATAAATAAATAAATAAATAAATAAATAAATAAATAAAATAAACATCAATGTTCTAAAACATCAATATTCTTCCTATGCTGCTCTTTCAAAGACCAACATTCATGTCCATAGAGTGTCCGAAGCAATATCATTGTCTGCATGGTCCTGGTTTTTTTGTAGACATAGACACCTCTTGGCATTTGAATATCTGCTCCAAGACCATCATGGCTGTTCTACCCATTGCTCACTTGTATTGAATTGCTTGACTGTTGTTCCTTTACTTTGATGGCTGACCGTAAAAGGTAGAAACGATCCTTCTGCACTTCAGTTCCCTCCTTATCAATACTAATACTGTTTGCTCATTTCTTCTTGTGAGTTTGGTCTTCTTTATATATAATCCTAGTCCCATTTTTTTCACTGCACTTGCAGTAGGTTGGAATTCTTTTGAAAGTTGCTTCCTGTTAAATGGACAAAATATTTAAATCCATTAATTTAAACTCAAGAAGCAGTACCAGTTTCTTGGAAGAGGGTTGCTTTCTGGTCTCCATGATGTAAAAAATATGTTGAGATCCTAGAAAAATTTCAGAGAAGAGCAACAAAGGTGATAAAAGAGTCTGGAGGTTAAACTGTGTGATTAGCAGTGATGGGAACTAGGTTGTTATTGTTGTTGTTGTTAGTTGCGAAGTCATGGCCAACCCATCGCGACCCCATGGACAACGTTCCTCCAGGCCTTTCTGTCCTCTACTATGTCTAGCCTATCGAACACAAGGACTAGGGGGTGACATGATAGCAATCTTCCAATATTTGAGGGGCTATCCCAGAGAAGAAAATGTCAACCTATTCTCCAAAGCACCTAAGGGCAGGACAATAAGTAATGGCTGGATAATCATTAAAGAGAACTAAGGAGAAATTTCCTGACTGTGAGAACAATTAATCAATGGAACAGGTTGCCTCCAGAAGTTCTGGGTATAGCAATAGCACTTAGACTTATATACCGCTTCATAGTGCTTTACAGCCCTCTCTAAGCGGTTTACAGAGTTCAGCATATTGCCTCCAACAATCTGGGTCCTCATTTTACCCACCTCAGAAGGATGGAAGGCTGAGTCAACCTTGAGCCTGGTGAGATCTGAACAGCTGAACTGCTGAACTAGCAGTCAGCTGGAGTAGCCTGCAGTAGCTGCATTTAACCACTGTGCCACCTCAGCTCCATCACCAGAGGTTTTCAAGAAGAGGCTGGACAGACACTTGTCTGGAATGGTATGAGATCTCCTTCTTGAGCAAGGGTTGGACTAGAAGACCTCCAAGGTCCCTTCCAACCTTATTATTCTAACTTCTATGTTTTGAATTGTTGATGGTAGGGCTCTTCCACAAGGATAGCCTCCCCCCACCCACAGCCTCTCATTTCTTTGCTTTTATTACAGGTGACTTCATCTCTCTCTGTTTTCCTGGAGAGAACAGGTGAACAACAAAGAACATCATCACTCAGTCTTTCCTTAGCTTTAACCACCTCAATATAAATATTTTCCCGATAAAATTTAGCTCATGAGTTTCAACACAAAATTTACTGGTTTGTGTTTAATTCCCCCACCACCACCACCGTTGTTCCCCTCATGCCAAGGACATATTTCAAAAGCTTAATGTTACTTCTTTCCCCCGTCTCCCCCACCCCATGCGGTTATTTTAAACGGAGTCTGCATTGCTGACACCACAAAGTTGTAAACATTCCCGCGAAAGAAATAAAAAGCACAACCCCATCAAGAAACAAGCTTTGCTCCCACAAGGACTATAAAGTAACTTTGGGTGTTGCAATGTTAAAAGCATTCTTCTCTTCAGACTGTTGAACTTGTTCTAACAAGGACTTGAAATGTATGGTAAGTGTTTACTGCACAACATGTGCCTGCCGAAAACCACACTGTATA